>KL258701.1:2413-21705 GCA_000699545.1 Podiceps cristatus | reverse complement strand
GTGACCCCAGCCCTTGGGGTGTGGCCTCACCAGTGCCGAGTACAGGAGGATTATCACTTCCCTACTCCTGCTGGCCACGCTGTTCCTGATACAAGCCAGGATGCTGTTGGCCTTCTTGGCCACTTGGGCACACTGCTGGCTCATATTCAGCTAGCTGTCGACCAGCACCACCAGGTCCTTTTCCCCTGGGCAGCTTCCCAGCTGCTCTCCCCTAAGCCTGCAGCGTTGCCTGGGGTTGTTGTGACCCAAGTGCAGGACCCGGCACTTGGCCTTGTTGAACCTCATGCAGTTGGCCCCGGCCCATCGATCCAGCCTGTCCAGATCCCTCTGTAGGGCCTTCCTACCCTCCAGCAGATCAACACTCTCGCCCAAGTTGGTGTCATCTGCAGACTTACTGAGGATGCACTCAATCCCCTCATCCAGATGATTGATAAAGATATTAAACAAGAGTGGCCCCAAAACTGAGCCCAGGTGGACACCGCTTGTGACCGGCCGCCATTTCCTTTGTGCTTATGTGAAGTGAATGAGAATTTGTTAGGAGATTGCTTAGACAAGACACTGCATGAACAGGATTTTTTTTTTTTTTGAAAGATATTGTATCTAGATACAAAAGAACTTACTTCCTCTCTAAGACACTGTCATCTGATACAGAGAGACCCATATCAAGCACTGATCAGGAAAGGACTCTGGCCTTCTGGCATTCACCTGCAGCCAGAATGCGTACATACAGTGCTTGGACAAGCCACAACACTCCCATCAAGATTTTGTATCTCGAAGGCCCAGTGCTCCTACCATGAGGAGGAATCATCCCCTAAGGCAAAGTAAGAGTGTCACATCAGGGTTTTTTGAAAGGACAGCAGAGGAGTGCTTGCAGCGACTGAACACCACCCTTCAGGACATCCTCTCTTGGTGTTACCTCTCAGCCTTTTCCCAGGATATTCTGCACTATTTTGCCTGTAGGTTGTCCTTTCCTCTGAGCAAAGCACTGTCTTTTCTAAAAACAAGTTTTTGGGCCTCAGTATGACTCAGAAGTTTGGGGTTTTTTTTTTCATTTGATTTAGAAGTTTACAGATACCATAGCTTTTGGTAGCAAGATACAGCCAATACTGCTTCTCAGAATGTACTGGTTCACATTGTCTAAAATGATGCTGCAAAGAATGCTACTAACTTACCAGACTCTTTAGTGACCAAGAGACATGATTCTCAGAGTATTCAACCCTTCTTCTGAACACGAGTACTAAAATTAATTTATGCTAATACTCATTTCCCCTCTGCCATCAGATTTTTAGACTTTTCTTTTAGGCTAGATTTGAAACTTTTAGAAACTGTTTGAAATAAGAGGCAGACTATCAAGTTCATTTATGTACCTGTTAAGATCAACGTGCTGGTAGAGTTCTAAAGCTTTACCAAAGTATTTCTTCTGAGAATTAAGGACCTGAAGTGTGGCTGCACAAGTGCCGTGTTTCTCCCACTCATGTTTCCTATAGAGGGAAAGAAAAACTTAAGTTTTAGAAAACATTTTTTACAAATACATGTGCTGCACAAGCTAGCAAGTATACTCAAATCAAGTATCTAAAAGGCTATATGTCTGAAGTAGGACACTGCACTCAAAAAATACTGCACGTGTGAAAAGCAAAACCAAGGAAGATCAGTGTTTCAATTATGGCAACATCTAAGTACTTCTTTAGTAGAATCATTTACCAAGAGATTCTGGATCTATCAGGAGAGTAAGGAAAAAAATCCATAAAGTCCCTCATTATGGTTTGTAACATCAGACTAAGAAAAAATTCTTTCAGACAATAAGTTGTATTAAAAATATATAAATGCATTGGCCTTAACATTAGCAGCTGCAAGAGAGAGACTTTTTGAATTAACGTAAGAGCTGTAGAAGATAAAGGAGAGGATGGTCTAATGGCTTGGATATTACTACGGACCTGGGACATTCAGAATCAGTATTCTGTTTTCCTACAAATGATGTACATGAATTTGTGCATAAGTCATTTAGAGTTCAGCCCTCCACCTGTTATCCCACCAAAGGGATAACACTCCTCTCCCACCCCCTACTATCAGCTATCTTTTTAAAACTGGACATTGCAAGGTGAGGAGAAAAGATGGAATAAACCATTACAGCATTCCAAGACTGACTAAGAGAACTTTGTGTTAAAAAAGTGTGACAAAACTTGAAAGCCAAAAGTGCTGTTCAGATGTTTCTTTAGATTAAGTTAGCCCAAACAGTTTGCGTGTGGGTTTTTGTTTGTTTGTTTCTTCTTTTTGTTTTGTTTTTTAAAGCATCTCCTTTGAATCAGCTTGGTTTTGAAATAATTACATGAAGGAATTTATGAAGTAAATATGTATCATGCTCTTATGATACAAAGGTGTCACAGTGTATTACAAAGAGATATTTGGAAGTCAGAACGGTAAAGACTTGCCTAGGAAATTATTATTTCTAAACTTCGTCTAAGTTTCAGTGGAGTCTTTTATGCTAAATGTACTTTCAAAGCACTAAAAAACTTTTCAGAACTGAAGAGGCTAACCCTTATTTTGGGTGGATCAGTGAAACTGCACAAGCTGCTGAGACAAGACTGTTGCCTTAACTTCTACTTTGGCCTGTGGTAGCATTTTCATAGTTCTGCTTTCAAGTCTTGCTCCTATTTCACCATCAAGTCTTCTAATACCACAGAACAGAGTGCAAAAGAAAACAATTTTTGCAATTTTACAGCAGACAAACTCAAGCAGGTCAAAAAAGCAGGCAAAAAATATTTCTATCAATTCTAAAGTCTACTGAAAGACTAAACAGTATAATCTTTAATAAGACCACCTGCAGATTTGTGGGGGGTGTCTTTTTGTTTTCCTTCTTTCTTTCCAAATTTTCACAAACCACTTGCATTTAGCAGGTATCAATTTAGCAGATGTACACAAGAAGTCACCTAATCACAAATTCCTGCCACTACCGCAACAGTCCCTGACCTTACGATCCCTTAAGAACCCCATGGAAAAGCAGAGAAGCACAAGGACAACTATTATTCACTTGAAAGCCTGCCTTTGAATTTACCATTCATATTAAAAACTTCAGATTTTTCTTAAGGAATGAAAACACTTTAAGGAAGTTATGTTTGTATCTAGGGAAATTTGTACACTACTTGTGAACAGAGAATGAATAAAGTAACTGTGGCATCAAGAGATTTGAAGCAGGGGTGAAAATGTGTTACCGGCAGATTTTTACTGTATGTTCCCAAATTCTGCCTTGTAGAGAGTTCTCATCTTGGCTGTAACACTCAACTCGACTGCGTGTCAAGTGAATTGTTTACTGCCTGGAGGAGTCCACTTTACATGGGCCAAAGAGCAGATTTCCCAAAGGATTTGAAATTACTGATGAGAAAAGAGATGACAATTTTAAAGAAAATGAAAGCTCTTTTAGGTGTAAATTTAGCAGGAGATATTAAGCAGTCAGCTTGGATCAGAAGCTGACAAGTGACAAATCCAAAGGACTACTGGAACATCAGTAAGCTGGAGGGAAAGGCTTTGCAGTTTTTTTTCAGAGAATATATGCATGCATATGGTAAAGTGTTGTGTCTGTCTTTTGAAGGCTTTCAGTAGTACTGGTATTTCAGTGTCCTGCTGTTTCCAAAAAGAAGGCAGAAATAGAGGGCCAAAGATCTGATGGTGCTCAAGAAGCATATCATTGCTAACATGGAACTGCTATCGGAGTGGCTTGGTCCAATTCACACTGATCACAGGGCCCAGGCAATGGGGCTGCAGGGATCTCAAGTGAAAATATACAGAGCTACCCACAGTCAGTGCCCGTGCATCATCAGCTGCAGCAAGACAAGAATACACTGGGCCCAGGCTTTTTAATCAGTCCTGACTGCGAGCTTCCTGAATGGAGAGCTACTTTAAAGTCACTACAAAACAATTACTGAAACTTTAAGACAAGGCTCTTGACAGTGTTACTTTATTTTGCAGCACAGCCACTTGGGGGAAAAAAAAAAAAAAAAAAAAAGATGCAGATACAGCTAATTCTGATCATTCAGCACAGGCTTCACCTTCACCTCTTCCATTTCAATGCAAACTGAAGTAGGTAGGAAATGAAGGAGCTACAGGCACCAGGGAATAACATAAAATGATTTGTTTAGAAATCAAAAGAACGTATCTCTCAATGTTATTCACTGAGACACCTAGACCACAATATCCTTCACCTAGACCACAGTAAGACAAGGTAATTCTATGTGAGCCTCAGCTCACAGCTGGGTGGCACCTGGACACAGAATGTAGCTGCCTGTGTTCATGAAGGCCACCCATCCTTGTGTACCTCCTGTACCCATGAGCTAGGCAGTAGCGCAGAGCACACCTGCTAGCTGTCAAGAACTTTGCTGAACACTTTTTCCTCCTTGTAGCACACAAGTACTTTGGCAGGCACACAGGAGCGGGGCTTACAGCACTAGATTGGGTTCCACTACATAACTTGTCCTTCTCCACCATTTTCTCTACGATGCTGCTAAGAATAAATGTTACACTTGCATACCTCAAAGCTAAGTCCTACTAATGAAGTCTTAGAGGGCTGCAGAAATGCAAAGGCATGAAATTGGTACAACTCGTATGTATGGGAAGGAAGCTGAACCTCAAAGAGATTTTGCTTCCTGTTATGTACAACAAGGACAGAGTTCCCCCAAGCACAAAGTCACGTGGATGTGCCAAAATCGAGAGTGTATCAGGTGGGTCCAAGGATTATAGAAATCATCCAGCTCGAAGACTGGCTCATTATTAGGGTAGAAACAAAGAAGGTCTGTAAAGCACAGCTGCAAGTGCTGCCCACAAAATGCAGAAGATTAGGGGCACACGGCTGTCCTATAGACTAAACACTGCTTCATTCTTCTGTATCATATGTATAAAGTGATCCTGAAGGGAATTCTCATGGTCTAAAAATTATTATTTGGTCAAAAAAAATACTACCTACTCTAAAAGGGATGTTTTCAGTTAATAAATTTTGAGATACAAAGCATACATAACCCTTTGTCCTGTATTAAGGCATTCTACCCTGTCCAATTCAAACTCTTGGGTGACAATTGTCACAGTTCCTAAGTTAACAAGGTGAAGAGAGATGTGCAATTATCTTTACAGAAGCACCCGCAGCCATCCTAAAATCACCAGGAAGACTCCTTACGTCCCCTTTTAAGCCAGGGCTACAGTTAGAGGTAAAGCCAGGAAGAAACATACTACACAATTATAGCAGTCCTGAAAAAACGCTGATGTGATATGGTAGGATACACCAATATCCATTTTGCTTGTCACTGCTCATGCTCTTCACCTGATTAAGGTGCCTTTAGTCTACAACAATGAAAATTGTGAATAGTCAGTTTTACTTTCAGATTCTCATTTCTGCTGTATTGAGATTTTTACACTATAGATTTTTTTAATTATTTTGAAGTACAGTATTTTAACTGAACAGAGAAGTACAACAGGATCTTATTGGCTTTCAGTTGGCTTAAAAGCTTGCATTTACAAAATCTGCAGTTAGACCTGCCAATTACAGTGCACTTGTTACCTTATTGAAAGGGATTGAATTACACTGTCAATCAAAATATTAGGTACTGTGTAATAACCTGATTTTTGTATTGCTTTTATGATATTTCTAATTATAGTTCCAGGTATTGAAATAAGTACTATTCGCTAGCCTTGAACTAAAAGGGAAAAGGTTTTGATTGTATTTGTTCACACCTGCTGCCTACCAAAATATCTCTGTTAGTAAAAAAGCATGGGTATGCACTTGTTTATACAGGTAGGTGGTCGGGGCATGGGAGGTGCTAGATTTACAACACATTTTTTTCATTCTAATTCCAGGAACAGTTTAAAGATGGCATACACTTATGCTACCAGAGAGAGAAGCAGTCCTGCTCTCCCCAGCACAGTGCAAGAACACATTGAGACCACCACTTTTGACAGTTAAGACCTTTAGGTTGCCGTATGACACTTAGTTTAAGACTCTTAGAACAAGGGTCTTCTGTAGAGCAAGGACAAGACTAAGAGAGATACACATTCCCTTCAAAGCTTTTCCCTAGTGACACAGGGAGGAAACAGTCATGCAATCCGGAAGAAAACTTATGGGCACTTATAGTTGAGATGGCTTTAGATGCTACTGCCTCTAGCTATGTGCTGTGCTTCTTATCCGATGTTACTGCTTTCACTGTAGATCTGGAAGAACAAACTGCATATCCGTAGCTTGGCTGATGCAGCTCAGGGCTCAGCAAATTAACTTGAATGGCCACTGATTTTAGTTTAATGCAGTTGAACTGAAGCCTGCGCAAACTCAAATACCACCCATACCGCTCTTTGGTCCAAGTGCCTGATTATTCAGAAGCAAAGAGAAACATTGAGAAAGAGAACAGTACTGTTGTCAGATGAGAGCAAAATCTCCTTTTCCCTTCCCATGAGCAAAGCAGGTTGATCTCTACATAAATTCCCAGACCTGATTTTAGGCTGCTAGGGGAGTAAGCAAAAAGAAAGAATTCTGTAGAGAAGTGCTAGGATGATCCAACGGATCCTATTTTTCCATTTCCTCCTCTGTGATAAAGCCCAGAAAGAAAGGTCCCTAAAATCAGCAACATAGTGAAGCTACCTAGGAAAAGAGGCCTGGAAGCTGCTCTTGCAGGTAGCTGTGACATCCACGAGTGCTACTGCTATTTAGATTTTATCTGTCAGCAGCAGCTACTTCTCCTCCCTGGGGGCAAAGGGAGGAAACACATTCTCTCCCCACCTCTCCTCCTCTCAAGTTTCATTTCTCCAAAATCTCTGCCATAGCCCTTTCCAACAGCTGCATTTTGCAGATGCTCTAACAAGAAAACAGATTTATTTTGTAAATGAGACTGACAAGACACACTGCTTTCAGTGGCGTTCTGGACACTGCTTCTCAAGCACACCACCTCACCTTAAGAATTACTAACTAGGACTTTCTTTATAAAATAATATCCAAAATACTGGTTAGGTTCTTCTGTACTCACCAGAACTGGGTGCGATTCAGAGACGAATGAAGCACATCAGGCCAATAGTGTCTCATGTCTGACATAAGATCCTAAAAATATCACAATTAATAAATGCACCTACAGTGTTGAAAAAGTATTTCTTACACAATCTACACATGCTACTACATTTTCTAGAACTGAAGCCTCATCTTTCAACATCCTCAACTGAAACATTTACTTGCAGAAAAAGGTCTTTTCCCCCAATATTCTGAAAATGCTGTTGTTGGAGGTAACAGGTAGGTACAACTGTCTAAATATCTGAATGTACTAATACCAACACACAGCCTCAAAATAAGATTTTTCCTTCAACTGCCCCTGCAAAATTTGTTCAGTCATGCAGCTTTTCACATTTGTTGACTCAAGTCTCCTATCCCTGTTTACAACACATTTGAATGAAATACGGAAATTTTTTTAATTTAAAAAAAAAAAAAAAAAGAATAAAAAAGGACTAATTCCCTGGGAGAAAACACACAGAAAAATGTATGTACTCTAAACTCTTACTTTCTGTGTTCTGGCTTTGTAGTAGAAAACGGACAAGAGAATATGGACTGACTGTAACCTCTTTTTCACAGGTACTTTTTGTCACTTCAGATATACCACCTATGTTCTCTAGATTTTTTTTTAAGGAGGATGTGGCTGAATGAGTCAAACCACGCGTCTCCAAAATTAAGTACGAACAGCGGCTAATGATCACAAACACTGCAACTTCAAGTAGTACCAGAAGCACCTAATGAATTTGTGAAGTCCTTAAAAGAACTTACCTCTAAAACATTAAGAGCAATACATTATACGCTACAGATTTTGCACACAGGATGTGCAAAAGTAATTGCACTCAGCTCCGCTTAGTACAACTGTTTTTGTTTTAAATAAATACCTTAATCTCGGTGACATTGAAATGCCATGTCCTATTACACTCTTCAGTTTTGTCAGGCCTAGGGAAGCAAAATAAAAGTGAAAAAAGACATCTCCTGACTCACTAATGGTAACTAACAGCATTCTATTCTATATCATTAGCATGGATTTTAAATATACAAGACCATACCTAGAGATTTTATTTTAAAATGCAAGTAACCCATCAGCATCTACAGTGTTTAGAAGTAAAAATTCAAGACATCAGTTATGGCCAAAACATTTCCCCTGCAGAGGCTCTTCATTAGGCCCCCCAGTTCCTTCCACTCTGTGTGAAAGATATACAGGGGAGTAAGTGATATGGAAGGGTCTTGCACATGAAGTCACTAATGACACTGACCTCCTCAACCACTACACCAAGTGATGATTCTGCAAGTATCACCAAGACACTCACTGGCAATCTAGCCATAATGCTGTTCAGCTTTTCAGGATGCACAGCTTAAACTCCTGTACTGAATTTGTCCCTGTATTTGTCAGGAAAACCTTTTTTCTGCCATTGGCACCAATTCCAGTGAGTTGCTTCCTTTGAAGAAAGTTAGTTTTTCCTGTATTTTTGCAATATTTGTGCCAAGTTAAGATACTTAAAGCCACAAGCAGTCATGAGACATTCACAAAGTCTGTGTACTCAGGGAGAGAAAAAAAAAAAAAAAAAAAAGAGGGGAAACTATACTTCCCGTTCAGTTTGAGAACATTACTGATCTTATAAGGAGATGTATAAATAACATGCTCATGTGGCAAGAGGATTTCAGGAGTGCAGAGAGTCCTGAAATACAGAAGTGTATTTCAGTTTTATATCAAACCACGGGGTTTTGATTTCCAACAAAACAAAGGCTTTTGTTTCAAAGAATCATAAAAACAGATAATTAAACCTGCAAATAAAATAACAAAAAAAAAAAGCACTAAACATCCTGACACAAAACCTGATTTTCCTTTCCAGGTTGAAATAAAAACACTATGATCATACCACAGTCCATGAATTGTCCAGTACTCTGGAGGGTCTTGACAATCATTAGCACTCATCTGTGGAAAACAAAAACACAGAATATTCATTACATGTGTCCAGGGATAACGGTTTAGAAGAAAAAATAAAAGGTCATTCACTGGTGGTCCAAGGCTCTAATGAGACATGAACTTCTGCTTGCCCAAATCAGGAACTGCTGAACTCCAGTTACCTGAAGCTGTCATGGATTGTGCCACTTAGCAGAGACCAACTGGCATTAAAATTTTGAAGCAGATCAAGTAAATTATCAGGCAGCATCCTGAACAGGCAGTGTAAAAAGAAGACACAGGACAGGTTTTGAGGTAATAGAAAGCAGCCTGATCCGTGCTAAATGAATGGAGATAAATCCACATTTATCATATTTCAGGTGGCAGATCTCTATTTTTCTCATCAGATCTTTTCAGGGAGTGCAGAGCCATTAAAGTAAAAAACATCAAAATAAACTATAATATTAGACAAGCACACAACCATCTTTAAGTATCCAGGAGTAGTTTCATTGTTGTATTAAAAGGGAAAAAAGAGATGAAATAGGTTGCTTATTCTGAGTAAAATTGTTAGAATATATTTTTTAAATATTTTTACTTGAGGGACAAGGCAATGGCAAAGAGGAAAGACTACATTCCTACAAAAAAAAAAAAAAAAAAAAAAAAAAAAAGCCTCCAGTCAAAACTTTTAGTAATGCTGGAGAAATAGCCTACATGTTAATTACTGTTTAAAGCAGAGTACGTATTCCTGAACAAAACAAAACATGTTCACACATCACAGAATACTATTATTGTATTGTCCCTGATTATTCTGCTTAGTAATTATGTCTCTTTTTAGAAAACACTTTTCACCATTAAATATCAAACTCCTCAGACCTTCTTTCCCCATAATAATGGTTTTCCTTTTCGGCTCTGCATCCTGTCTTAATTATGCCACAATGCCTTTTATGTGATGCAAGAGCAAGAGCAGAGTGTAGACAAGAACGGAGAGAGGCCTGTAATCTCACTAATTGCCTTCCACGTGCCACGGGCCAGTGGCAACAAAACTGCAAGCTCTGCAAGACTTTCTTGTTCTGTGCCCATTTCCTTCCTCTCCTCTCTTGCCACCAATAATAGAAGCAATTAAACCCAGCATCAGCTTTTTCTCCTGAAAGGAATATTTTCAACACACAAATTGCAAACAATATTGCTCCTGTCATGACAGAAGCTTTGTGGAGCTGAAGGTCGGCTATGCAGCCCAAAATACAGCAAATTAACAGCCAGCAGCTAATGCATCATCCCCTGAAGAACAACTCGACAGCTAACCAGCTTGCTCAACTGACGGGGGTAACAAGACCAGTGCAATTGTACTCCTTATCCACTCTTTAACCACAGTTCTCTGACATGCTAAAGGAAAGCCCAGAGTATTTTAAATTTTGCATCAGTTCTCGCTGTCATGGCACTAACCTCGTTCACTGTTTCTTCTACACATTTCATTAGGCTCTTGGTGTTACACTGTGTGCTGGCAGAACTGTGAGGTCAATGCAACCTACAACACATTAGTTCACACTTTGCATGCTTTGGCCAGCTTCATTCATCCTCTTTTTTAATACTAGCCATAATATTTTTCCAATGCTCATTTTAAATCAATATCATAAAATGCTAGTCTGAGAAGCTGGGTACCTCTGCTGCTTCTGCAAAACCATTGCTTCTTGGCCTTTCTGTTTATCACATACTGATTGCTGAAGCATTAATTCAACCTCAGGCAACTGTTGACTTTGTTAAAAATGTGTATTTTCAAGGAGGCATTGGACCCCAGAAAGACTTCTATGCCTAGATTAATTTGAAAAAAAAGAACATTGCTTTAAAATGGGAGAAAACAACCTGATAATTGAACCAGTCCAAACCAGCCATACATGACCTAGAACACTGAGAAAAGTGCCAGTGAGCCTTCACAGCATCCTCCATGCTGAGAGGGGGTGCTGCGGCAGAGAGAATAGCCTATTTGTAACAGCAAGACATCGGACAAACAGCGACTGCTAGAAGCATGGGAGCTCCTAGCAGAAGGCGCTTCTGACATGCCGAAAAGTGAAACACCATTAAACTGACACAGAAGTGTTACCTGTAGAGCTGCCCAAGTTACAAACCCCTTGGTATAGCAGCTCGTACATAGGAGAGGGTAGTGCTACTGGATCTCATATAGATACCCCAAATTTAAAGAAAAAATCAAGCTTCTGGGAAGTAAAGTATTTAATCCTGTTCTCCCTTTCAACCACCCTATTTAAGTAGGCCACCTGTTTAACTAAGATCCATTTTAAGTGTTACTTTGTAATGAAACATCACAACTGCTATGAAAAATCCTTACTTTTGAAACGGTGGAGAGAGTTCACCTCTTCAATTTATCTCCCCCAAATAGGCTGTAATTATTACCCTTCCTCCTTTCCCCCACCCCCTGGGGTAAAACCAATGAATGAATGAACCAAACTTATAAGGTTGATGAAAAAAACTGAGAGGAGGGAAATAAAACAAACTTACTTCTTGTTGAACACTTCTCTAGCATAAGCTGATAGGTTAAAAACCTTTCATGTATTTATCCTTACAGAAGATTAAAGACCCACAAAAAAATCTAAATCAGACCTTACTCACAGATAAGTTGGAAGCATAGATTAAGAGTTACCTTATGAGTTACAGGGGCATTTAGGAAAAACCTTTCTTTTGGTCCAAAATAGCATATGTCAAGAGCTGAACTCCCTTTGACACACCTGGCTTAATATACAGACAAAGAAATAAAGGTATCCCTTTATCTATGGAACTTTTTGATTCAATGCTAGATCACAATAGTGTACTGCCCTCACCTTAGTCACTTTATATTTTATGTGACTAATTCTATTTTGACCAAAAAAAAAAAAAAGAAAAAAAAAAGTGTTTCTATTCTTCCTTTAAGCCTTTGCTATAAAATTATTGCCAAAGCCTGAAATCTTTTATATAAAACAAAATTCTGCTGCTTAACGCTACATTCAAACTTGAATTCAGGCTGTTCTGTTCACCAGCCCATTCTGTTGTCCTTTCTTTGATTTGAGCAGCACATATGTGCAGTAAAAGGCAAATCACAGCAGGGTTTAGTGCCCATTTCTTCATCATCCTTCCCGTTCTCAAGAAAGCAGGAACTGAATAGCCTACAAACTTGCATCAGATTTCACCCATTTCACAAGGAATCACCCACAGAAGATCTTCTCTTTTTGCAATCTCCACGACGCAAAAGCTGCAATAATATTTCTCTTTTTAAGTTCCTGAATTGAAGTTCTTTACAACTCCATAAAAAGGGCAGGGGAAAGACCCTCCTCTTGCCCTCGACTTGCCTCTATTTCTAACAGAATTCACATTAATTTCTGACCAGAAAGTTTAAGTGTGACATGAATTAGCTATATGAAGTTCAATAAATTGCATCATGGGCGCAATTTATTAAGGGAACATTAAATTCATTATCACTTGAGGTCTGTGAATTTAGCTTGGATATCTCTGTAGAAGACATAGTCTTTATGTCACTTATACGGAACTGAAATTTCTAATCACATGATGAGAAAGAACATCTCTCTTCCTCCACCCTTTCACTGCAGCAGTCAGTAGTTAAGTCTTTGGGTTATTATTGCTTCCATGATACTCACTGTTTTGTTTTAATAGGTTAGTTTAGAAGATATGATTGCAAAACACTTACTTTCCAGTTTAATTGTGCTGATCACACTCAGTATTAAAAAGCACCAGCTGAACACATACAGTTTAAAGCACATGAAGAACCAGGAGATGTGTATTCTCAAATTTCTGGCATGCTGAACTGTGCCCACTAAATTTTAAAAAAGGCCTTACAGGCCTTCAAAAGCCTGAAAAACATTTTGAATACAGATATGCAAACCAGGTAGGAATTAAGATGTAGGTCATCCATGTACCTATCAAGAACACAGTATGTAGGAAAGTAGTCTATAATCAGATTCCATTATACAGGAAGCATAAACTAGTAAGTACTTGCACAAAGTAGTGTCTCAAAGGTTTTTTACATAAATGATATATGAGTTTTGCAGTTTCCTTCACCTAGCTATTATTCCTTTCAACATCATGCCAACAGATCTAAGCTGAAGAATGATATTAAAAATATTTCCTCCCTGCAATAACATAGTAATCATATATAAATACACTGAACATGCAGAAGAATCTACATACTCAAAAAAATCCCACAGCTGAATTTGGGAACTCCTCTTACATAAACATTAGCAAAAAGAAAACTGATACGGGAGTACAGTTCAGATTCTGTTTCTTCATATGACTACTTCACATCTTCATATGGTATGAAACTGGGCAAAAAGTCACTTAATATGATTTTAATTTCACTTTTTCTTCACTCCTTTGGAATGCTTCTGTCCACCTCTTATTACAGGATCGTAAGTGTGAGAAAGTCTACATTTTTTTGATGCTTAATACTTTCAATCATTCATTACAATTTTGCTGTAAGTTTATAAAGGTCATTTGTTAATTTACCAATAACACTGTCCTGGAATTAAGAGTAGTAGCCAGTATGAATATATAGTAGGAAAACTGGTTGGTTGGGGGTTTTTGTTTGGTTGGTTTATGGGGCTTTTTGTTTGGTTTTGGGTTGGGGTTTTTTGTGTGTTTGGGTTTTTTTTTTTTCAATTGTTTGCATCTCATTCATGTAAGCAGGGGTTTGCATGGCTACTCTCCGAACACCCATGCGTGCCAGGCACTACGAACACCTGAACACCAACATCTCCTCAAGTCAGTAACAGTGATGTTTACTCAACAGAAAATTTGACACAAATGGCAGAAAATCTGCCCTATTCCCCCTCAAAAACAGGCAAACAAACAAAAAACAGAACAGTGGCCACTCCTTGGTCTGTCAGTCATGCACACCTGAGTTGTTTTTATTGCTACTTATCCTCCACTTTTAACTAATGTAAAATAAATCTACTTTTCCTCAGAAGTTTATGTAGTATGTGACTTTTGCTGTTACTGTTTTTATATTTCTTTCCAGAAATAGGAATGAGAAATAAAAGTAGTATGTAAAGCATAAAGAATAAAACTAATATTGTAACAAATAAACCTAAGTCTCCCAGAATTGGGATCTTTTGGGCTCCAGAGACATTTGCCCAAAACTGAAGCTTCTCTATTATCCACAGGGTTCTCTATCCTTTTGTCAGTAAATCTGATCACAGCTTCCATTCTGAAGTATAGCATATTTTTAACTTAGCTGTATGAGAAGAAGCCTTCAAGTATTTCCAGCACAGGAAAAACATTCTACTTATCAGATGGTAGTAGGTATTTAATAGCAAAAGGAACATAAGTAGTAGATCTCTCAGCTGTGTTTTTGACAGACATATGTTGGAAGGCTGGGTTCATTTTTGGTTCCTACCCCTCAAATACAGAAGTACTCAGAGATACCTGCCATAACAGCTTTATAACTCTTTCCTGACTGAATCCATATTTGATGACTTATTAAAATGCTGGAGCCAATATTACAAAGCTAAAACTTGTTGTGCAGCAGGCAGTTCAAGTACTAATCTGCTGCCTTCAGTCAGACGAGGCAGACACATCTTCTTACACAGTCTGGTGAAAGTTTAGAATTAAGTTCACAACTAACAAGACATCACAAAACATGTAACAAGCAATTGAGGCTTAGAGTACAGAATGTCCTACATCAAGTACGGTATCTGTAACACACCACAATCCTATCTTGTTTACTGCTGCTCTGGAGTGCAGAGGAAGTAACAAAAGTTGCACCAAGATCAGTGAAAGCCTTTATAAAGATATAAGGGCATAAGCAAGATTAAATGCTTGACAGGCTTCATTCATTCTGCTTTCTAACATTTACTGTCCAAGCCTACCTTTGCCAGGATGAAATAGAACAAACCACAAAAGTCTCACCTTACATACAGTCACTGGCCAATGATGAGCAAGATACAGCTTTGTCCAGGTATGAGGGTGGTTGTCCCTGGAGAAAGACAGACAACTATTTTTCCTCAAGCATTTTAAAACAAGCAACACCTTCAGCCAGCAGTACAATGCGTACTAGTATAACGCATTGATTTTAGAGCTAGTTGTTGTTTATAGCTTCTATCGCAATTAGTTGAGAATTCCAAACACAGCAGGTTCAAACTAACAAATCACACAGAAATGACATATTTAGAAACCTGGTAATACCCCCCCATTGTTAAGCAAATTCAGCTCCTACCATGCTATCTCCATATGCTTTCCATTTCTTAAATATGGAAGAAACACATTGTTCTGTTTTATATTTAGGAGAGTACTTACTGGCAAGCTTTTATAAGAATATATTTAAAAAAAAAAAAAAGATATCATTGTTTAGGATGTCAAGGATCTTCTAATTCTTCTTGATGGGTGTATTAGCTGAAAGAAAGTATACAACATTCTTGGAACTTTAACTACTCTTCTAAAAAAGAAAGATTACAACCAACCACCATCAATGTACTTGACATTGCAGGAGATGCAATTTGACCTCGCAAGTGTCTTCAACCTTTTAAGAAAAAAACAACCAAACAAAAAAAACCAAAACCACCACAAACAAACAAAAAAACCCCACAAAAAACACCCCCCCGAAAATCCCACCACTGAATAAAAAGTAAAAACCATAAAACTCAAAAATGCTGACTTTATCATTTTACAGACATTTAATTCAAACACTACATTCTTAAAATACTAACATTTTTAAACATTTAATAAATAATCAAAATGCAACAGTCTTAAAGTTACCTAAGGAAGAACTAAAGAAGGAATATCCCATATTCTACCAAACCACTTGTGTTTTAAAGCCTCTTAGAATAAAGAGATCCATAACTCACAGAGGCATCAGTACTCTCTTATTCGTATGTGGAGGAGTTGAAAGCTTAAAAATTTTGTTCAAAAAGCACTGGAAGCCTCTATCATGTCTTTGCCATTTCTACAGGGACATTTTCCAACAGTTTGGATTAGACTACTCTGGATAAACTAGAAATAGATAAACACCCTGTTGCTTCAGACATTACAGCAGATACAGTTGGCTATTAAGCAACCACACTAAGTGATTAAATAGAACAGCAAGTGGGAAAACCTAACCAATAAAAACAGAACCGTAAATTGTTCAAACTGACAGCACTATATGCAGTACTGTCAAAATAAATTGTTATTCTCTGGAAGCTAATAGCCACATGTCCTTCACTACTGCTTGCCAGAGGGTATTTAAAAAAATATATGAGAAAACTAATTCTTCTCAACTTGAGTAAGTACGGATACTCTTATGTTACATCACTTCTCAGTTTTTTCCCCTGGTTTTGCTAGTTTGCAATGGCCACATTTTCTTTTAAGCATTCACATGTATCTGTGGTTTTAAAATAATTTAGGAGAATACCTCTGGAACAAATCAGGCATAACAACAATGAAAACTATTAACACTTCTAGCTGGTCTTTACTGCTGCTGTGGAAACCTGAATAGAAGAATTCTTCAATATTGTAGAGCACTTAGTTTCCTTGCTTACAAAAAAAAATGTCCTTGCTTAAAAAACCACCATCTTTCATTTGTATTTGAAAGAGCAGCTGAAATTCAGCAACTACAATCATGCCAAAACAAGAACACACTTTTTGACTAAGGATAGGTCAGAAGATGTTGGTTCTTAACTACAGCAAGTTTTAGAAACTTAAGCTCAGAACTGGAATCCAAGGAAAACCATTTTCAGTACCTATCCAGCTTCAGGGATATCGCCACTTTCTTTGACCAGAGTTATCCTGCCCTGTGCAGTTCAGCACTGTGCCTCCAGCACTGCCTCTGTTGCCAAGATGGCCAAGCCATAGCCCAAATCCTGGGAATTTGAGAAACCTCAGTACAGCGGCTAAGCTCCCAACTGGCTGTGATACAGCCATTATAGGAAGTTCAGCACTGAACTGAGCACCCTTAACAGTCCTCTTGTTAAAACACTGGAAGGAAGGAGAAAAGTTTATTTCCTAATACAATGCGATAGGAATTTGAGCCTTTACCACAGAAGGGTGTGATTCAGGGCACGGGTTCCCCCATGGCCCACTGGTGTTCAAGCCCAGGTTTTACCAAGTGCAACAACCACCAAAAAGCTGCACGGCACTGATCCAGCCCCAGTTGTGATGCTGTATGGAATTTAAAATTATCGGAACTGAGAAAACAGCAAGAAAAAAAAAGGTATAAAAAGATATACAGATTAACAGTTGGTACAACTCATGCCATAGGGATGATTGCAGTTTTTTGTTACAGGTCCCAGAATTACTTCTGGTTTTTATCGTTTCTACATCACAAGTCTAAATGATTCATTTAAAGCAGCAAGATTGCAAAGTTTTTATGTGCAATGAATGTAATTTAAGTTTCCCTCTTTTTTCATGCTGATACATTAATAAATGTAAAGCTTTTCTTAGGCATGTCTCTCACTCCCCTGGCTAACAAAAATGCCTAAGTTCAACAGCCAACTAAGGGAAGAACAACACATCAAAACCAGTTCATAATAGAATAAGAAAATTTACACTCATTAGAAGTTAAACTGTTATGCTCTGCACTTAAGAAATAACAGATTTCTTTTTAAAGCATAACTTACCCTTGAGGGAATTTATCCGAAGCACACCAACAAGCTAATGCCACGGAAAGCCAACCTAGAATCCAATAGCGCAACTTTGCAGGCTTCATTTTGTTAATCAAATAGCTGTAAAAAGATGTTAAAAGAAGAAACCTGTTACTTATCCAATGCACTAAATTGCAAGTATTAAAACGAAGAAAAAAAAAAACCAAACAAACAAACAACTACTATCTCAAAACCATCAGCTAATATCAAATCTAGACTAGATTTACGACCATGGATAAAATGAAGATCTCTTTCAAGGCTGTGCCTGATTCCCCAGCTTATATGCTCATTTTCATAAACTAAAGGCATCAAGGATGAGATCATCATTTCCTTTTTTTCTTTACTTGCACACAGTCCCAATAGATGAACTCTCCAATAAACAGAGACACATAAATCTTCTATGCAACCATATTTTATGTACTGTAAAGCTCTATTTGTGGTCAGGTTAAATGCCCAGAGTGATTCATTATAGAAACTTTGAATTTAACATCAAATATTCATGTTGGAGTCACCAAGGCTGATAGTAGAAACTCACTGGAAGTATGATGCCCAAGGATGAAATTCTCTCTAAATGCCAGTCATTCTAAATGCCACTCTAAATTGACATTAAAAAAACTGCTGCTAAAACCAGCTTAGTTTCTGTTCTTGTTAGAAACCCAAGACAGCCTCTGCAAAACCATGCATGGTCTGCCTACTACCTCGTGAACCCTAGAAATTAAGGGAGGAAAAAAAAAACAAAAAACAAATCAACTTAACTTTCACCAACAAAAGGACTTTCACTTCACACGGGCCAAAAAACCCCAGCTGCCTCCTGTATCCGCCAGCCGTATCACAGCATCTCACATGCTACCTCCTAGATGCCAGACACAGATATACATGCACGTATTTGCATGCAATTATTAAGGCCTCAACAGACCTACTTTCTCATTTTAAGAACCCTAAAAAAAGGCACTCCATGAAGAGACACTGTGTGTTACACACATCCCCCTTCTCAGATCGCTCACTACACAAGTCACAACCTTTTTTCTATTGGGTTTTAAAATTAATCCTGTCCTGTAACAGTCAAATAAAGCCTGTTTTGAGACCAGTAAAGACACTGCTGATTCAGCTGCAAAGGCTAACTTCAGAAAATTCAGTGTAATTCCGATCCACAGCTCATTATAAACGGGAGCCCACTTTCCCAGCGTGGCGGCACGGCTCTGGCCGCAGGTCCCCCAGACACCCTGCCCTGCAGTTCTGCCAGCGCCACGGCAGAGCTGCATGCGCAGGAGGCAGCCTCCCAGCTTGCGGCACACAGCCAGACTGCAAAACCGGTGAGGGGTTAACTGGCTAGATTAAGCACAAGGTTCTGCCAAATTGTGAAGGAACTACAGCCTTTAAACTATTCATCTACTTCATATATTAATGTCTCTCTAATGGATACATTATCAAGGTAAATGGCTTGGCCTAATAGAAGATATTACTGGATAAATCTTAGTTGTCAACTGTTAATTTTCTGATCTAGTTTCTTAATAAAGGCCCGAATCATTCTCACTCACCAGGCAAGATGAGCACAAAAAACCTCAAATAATTTGGGATGTGCTACTTGTATACAAAAGCAATCAATAATGTAGACATAATCTTTTCCAAAAGCTAGCTAAAGCAAGACACAAATCTAGTATTAAAAAAAAAAAAAAAAAAAAAAAGATATATTCACATAATGTACCAAAAAAATCACAAATAAGTAATTAACTGCCAGGTATCAATCTCCCCAAGAGTTTTGCAT
>JMFS01016955.1:0-23621 GCA_000699545.1 Podiceps cristatus | reverse complement strand
AAATCAAGGGAAACAAACACCAGGTCCCGCGTGGTGGGGAAGTGGGGGGCGGCAGAGCGGCACGCGTGGGCCCGGTGCAGAGCCCCGACCGACACACCCCACCTTGCAGGGCACCCCGATCCGAGGCGGTGGGCACCCTGCCTCCCGGGCTGGGCCTGCCTTCCCTGCAGTCTTCCTGCACTGAGCAGAGCCCTCTTGGGTGTCCTGGTGGAAAGGTATGGGGGCATGGAGCGGAGAAGGTGGGCGGCAGAAACACCTGTGACAAACGCTTTGGGAGTGTAAGATGGCAGACACGATCCTCCACTTCATCCCAGGTCCGCCCAAGTGCAGCCCAGGAGCCGTGTGAATGGTTTCTGTGTTTGCAATACTGTTCCCATCGGAGTGAAACCGTCTACTCAGCATGGATGTGATGCGACTTTTAATGGCGGGCAACTTAAGTGTAAAAACACTTGGTGCTTTATAGGTACCCTGCTCTACTGGGCCTCTTAGTTCTCAGGCACCAGAGCTGCTTCTGCCAGCTTGTCCTTCAAGGAAAACAAAGAAAAAACTCCTGTGTCAGTTTTTAATTTCAATATCTGCCTGTTCTACCTGGCTGCTTGGGATGTTATGAGCTATCGTGACATGAAGCAAATTGGAAATTTCTCAGTGAACAGCAGTTACAGGAGAAATTTGCCAAGATGCTCAAGCAGTTGATTGTATTTGGAAAGCAGACTGCAGACGTGTCTTCTCATGCAAGGTCAGCATCTCTCAGGGTACTATAGAGTTTACATACAATAGAGTTTGGTTCATTAGGAGAAGGATTAACTTTGAATGACAGTTCTTGTTAAACAGAGTTCTGGTGTCATGGGAAGAAACAAGTTCCATGTGCTGAGCTCCACCAATAAACTTTTCTAGGATTGTCCTAAGGGAAAATGTTAAAGATTTTAGTCAACTGATTTTCATGTTCTTGAAAGAACCTAGATGCCAGGAAACAACTAGGGATTTCCAAACCCATACACATGCAAACAAGCACAAACACGCTGGTACACATATGCGAGACAAAATACTAATACTTGTGGATAATATATTTGAGACCTGATCCAGCACCATTTTGCAGTTGGCTTAGTTTCTCAGTAGGAATAAGAATTATACGATATTGCATAGCAATATGTATAGGTATTATTATAATGTACAGCATAAAGCCAATGCCTGCAGGACTGCAGCAATGCATGGCTCTTGGGCTATACCTCTGCTTGGCTTTCCTCTCAAGCTGGTAGGTAGCCGTAACTCAGTTGTGTTGCTTGTTAGTACACGTGAGCTTGCAGCAGCTTCCAAGTTCCCCTATTTTTGGAGCTATTTGGTGCCTTTTCATTTCCAGGTTTTCAGCTGTGGTCGAATCTTCGTGATCATCTAACAAGGGTAAAGATCACCTCTGACAGCTGCTAACGTGCTTACCTACTCAGAAAGGTGCTGGAAAAGCTTTAGGTAGGTCAGTGTGCTTCCTTTCTTACAGGGTTTCTTTAAGAATCACGTTTTATTTATACCATGAATGAATTACCCATCATGAACACACCCACAGCAAAGGGCAAGCACAGCATTTGTAGATGGCACAACTATTTCTTAGTTTTCCACAGTGAATTACTACACAGAGACAATCTGGTCCTGATATGGTTGTTATGCCAATAATTAATTTTTCATTTCCAGTAATACACTAATATTTTACAAGGTGAATGATAAACATTTAGGACAGATCATCAGTGAATGTGTTAGACTCTCCATCATTGGAAACCTTTACATCAAGAATTTAGTCTTCTTAAAACATGACCACAAATGTCTACACTAAGTAACTCAGTAGCAGTTTTATAGCCTGTAATGCAGAGATAAGAAGGATGGATTGGAAGGTTCATCTCTGGCCTTTCAGTGTATATGCATACCTGGTCAGAGGAAGAATGAAATGTTAATATCCTGGTGTGATAGTACTTTACAGCTGCTATGAACAGGTGTCACTGGTTTAGAAAAGACACCAGACCAGAAGCCAGTTCCTAAATACCCCTCTGATTCTTGTGCTGAAGACTGGTTGGTGAAGAAGTTCTCTCTATGGTCAAGGAAATGTTTGGCTGTGGTAGGGTGACACTGTTCGTTGTCGCCTTTAGCTGTCATGTCATGATGTTTTGTGCTGCATTAAGATAAATTCACTAAAATTGATTTGGAAATAAGGAAATCTGTCGAGCAAATCAATTCACTAACTCTAACTTAAACACGATTTCTGTTACTGCTTCCTTTTTCTCCTATATGACATACAAGTAACTCACAACATGATACAACAGCAAGCAGACATGAAAAGGACTTGTAGTTAACATTGCAGATTTCTATTTCTTTAAAACTTACTACTCTTATTGATGACTTAGTAATGAAAATAAGATTTATTTTCATTGCTATACCGTTTAGTAAATATTTTGAGGATTTACATAAAGCTTCTTTTTCATTACATGATATTTCTACCTGTCCTCCAATGAAACATTAACAAATCTTGATAAAAAAATGGTCCCTGTTTAGTTTCTGTGTTAACATTTCCCCCTTTTGATAAGTCTTTCCCTTTTTATTTTTAAAAAATTCTTTAATTTTCAGCTTTGTTTTACTTTTCTCGTCTGAGATTGAGTATTTTCTTCAAATCTGCTCCTTTTATCCATTGTTACATTTTCCTCAGTCTAAATGAACCTCTCCTCAGTATTAATACTGTATTTTCCTTTGTATTGTGACAATCTTGTTATTTTCCAGGGTGAGTCATTCCATGTCTCCTTCAGCTTTTTTCCAGCTTGCTTTGAGTGCTTATGGTTTTTTTCAGAATAATGTCAATTTCTTGTTGCATTTATCTTCTTCTTCTCTTTTGGTAAATTTTTTCATTTTCAATGCTTCTCTTTGATATTTGTCAAATTCTTTTTTGGGGGGGTTTGCAAGCAGCTTTTCTTTTTCTTTCTTTCCTATATGAAGGCTGTACCACCAGTACATCTTGATATGTATGGTACAGTACCTTAAAGAATCTGGTGGACTTCCATCTTTAGTATCTAATTTGTTGGAGAAACCCACATGTAAATTTAAAATATTAAAAAAGTGTGTGCAAAAGGTATGTTTTCCTGGCAATAATTATAACTACCATCATTAGGAATATCATTCAGACACATAATACAAAACCAAAACCCAAATTCATTACATGTCATGCTGAAGTCAAATGTGTGAGGTCTGTCTGGTTGGAGTATTGTTTTTTTAGAGAACTTATTCCCATGAGTGTTTAATATTAAACATCCCTTTACATGGAGGAATATTAGCATAGGATTGCAACCCCCCCTTTTTTTTTTTTTTGTAATATTAAGGTACAAAATGGAATTAAACCCAGCATTTTTTGTCTACCTCAGTTTTGCTTGGCATGTTAGAGTTTCAAGATCTTTAAAAAACTTTTTAACAAATAAATAAAGACTATTTTTTCCATATTTTAAGGGAGTTCCATTTTTTGCACTCTGTGTAGTGTTATTTTCACTTTTGGGATTGAGGTCTGAGGCATTACTTTCCCAATTTGGTTGCCTCCAAGAACACAGAAGGACAAGAAAAATGGTGACATTGAACCTCTTATTTGGCCCTTTGCTAAACAGAAGATGTAACTCAACTGCTTTACAAAGCTAAACCCAAGGAGAGTAGACAGTGTATATTTTCCTCTCAGAAAAAGATCTGAACTTGACATTTAGATAGCAGCCAGGTGCCATCAGACCCTGGGAAAAGCTAGGCGAGAGACAAAGTCTATTCCCATAATCTGTTTTTATTATTTTAGTTCTCAGTAAGAACCGGTTGAAAAGAGCAGGGCTGTTAGATGCTCTAAAGGCAGCACAGTTTAAACCTGTCTTTTTAAGCAGCTATCTGCCTGGCCTAGCCACTGAAAAGGCTTCAATACAACGTCTTTTGGCAAAGCAGGTGATCTAATGAAAGGTTTGTGGGCTAGAAATCTTAGATACCTGTTTCTCCCAGCTTTATCAGTTGATCTTGAAATAAAAACCACATCCCTCTACAAACTCTGTCTCTTCTTGTAAAACCAGTCTGTACCTAGCTGATTCCTTCAGCGACAGAACAGCTATCCCTTGGTAAATCTGTGTGAGAATGACCTTCTAACCCCACTAACTGAGCAGAGTAGTAGAGCATGAGAAATAAGCAATGATGGGCTGAAATGCAAACTTTGACCAGATTGCTTTTATATGTATATACACGAGCACTGAGTCAAATTTGTCTGCATTTCCTTCATACTCATTTGTGGCTGTTCGGTCACAATTTACCTCTCTGCAAAGTTTCACTCAGCTACTCAACACTTACTACTACTCAACACCTGTTGCATACAAGTTTTTCCAACATTTTTATTAAGTTGTTGCTATTTTTCCACATGAACCCTATCTGTGAAGAAAGATGTACCACTGGCTGACTTTCTGAGCTCTGTGAGAGTCATGGCCATGTTATAAAATGCTCTGATTCCAGCTGCAAATCCCTTCCTATGTTCTAGACAAATGGATATGCCTCTAGAGGCATTTGGTTATTTTACTTCCTGCTATGCAGCAACAGAGAAAATGAAAATAATATTTCATATTCCTGTTTAACATTCCTATTCATTTCTGCTTGGATTATTAAATGTAAAATTGCGAACAAAAAGCACAGCTATGACCACACTAGCATATCATCTCACTGCATAGTTGCCTATTAGCAACACAGTAGTTTCCCACAGAGACAGATAAGGCTAACCCCTGAAATGATAAATGAAGAGTGGGCAGGAGTGAATTATTTAACATCCGATTCCCTCCCAGTCCCCAAACGCAGGGTGGTACAGCCTCCTGGGAGGTCTTAACTTTTGCTCCTCATTCTGTGGAGGGACAGGTAGTGTGGGGAGCCTTGCCACAGGGTGGCTGGCAGAGACAGGACATGATAGAATTAAGCTAGTTAAAGTGTAGCAGGCCAGAGCGACCTTGAGCACAGCTGCTGTACAGTAACAGGATGGGTAAGAGAAACAAGAATGTGAGAATTAGGGAACTGCTAAATCGCAAGGCTAACACAAAAGATAAGCATGGGAAGAGTTGACATCTAACTATTAACCAATGATGAGCTATGCTTCTGCAATATGTATGAGCTAATTAATGAGCAATATATAAGGCGTGTATTGAGTATAAATAAATGAGGCTTGCTGATCATCAACGGATGGTGCTTGTCTCCCGCTGATCGCTCCGACAAGGTAGAATGCCAGAATGCTGGGTACGGTGGCAGCCTGGTGCAAAGCCTCTCCTGGCTCCTCTGCAACCTATCGAGGCGCTGAATTTGGCCCTCCACTTTGAGACGTGTAAGGAGCCCACTGTCTGTCATGTCACCCACACAGTGAAATGTGTCTGCAGGTAACAATTTCACAGGTCGCTTTAACCTCTGTCTCTTACGGCCGGTAAAGCTCTCGTTACAGAGCGCAAAGAAATGTTTTCTATCTCAGTGAAGAAGGTTCTTTCAAAACAGTAAGCGCAGAATAAGGCAAAATTTTCAGTGGTGCTGATGATTAAAAGTTTTGTTTTCTGCTGCTATCTTTTTTAAAGATAGTGTACATCCTGACAGGAAATTCAGACAAGTAAAACCAAAATGTATACTTACAAAAAACAACAAGCCAAAATGGAAACTCTAGTGCAAGCTTAAGCAGTGTATTAAAGGCATGCATAGACTCAAACATTTGCTCATGCAGAATAAACAAGACAGTTCCTATGTATGTGGCAGGCTTTAACAATAGCCCATTTAATAGTAAAGAAATTAATAAATAAATAAATCCTCCCTGGAACCAGCCATTAAACTGAGATTTACTAGGTCAATTCCAGCCAAAAGCAGGTTGCTTTGGCTCATTTGCAGATCTAATCAAACAGTATTTCCTATGTTGACATCACATTTACCATTTTTTTTCTCTTCCATTTGTGAATCTGGTGGCCTTCTTATTACAGCAAGTGCTGACCTACAAGCACAATAGATATGAAGTCCCTGGAACAATTTATCATAATCATCATGCTTGGGTAAGCATTGTTGATGATGCTGCACAGAGGAGTTTTCAAATAATGCATATTGAATGGTAGAAACATTTTACTGCTGGCAAGTGAAGCACAGATTTTTTTTTTTCTTTTCCTTAAATGCATGTTTATCTTTTTTTCTGCATTTTTTTGCTTATAGCAAATTGTACTACTTTTAGAGGGTATGTTTCAATTTTAACTGAAACTAAAAGCAACTTAAATTATGGAACTGACTTAGTATTTGACTGCTATTATTCTCATTGCTCTTAAATATGTAAGTATTTTTGACATCTATTCACCTGGGGATAAAAGTAAACGGCAACAGAACAACAACAAGTGTATGCTGATACACCATAACCCATCTCAAAAATAGCCAGTATTTGTCAGCACTCAAGGTATTCACAAAGTAAACTATTCACAGCTTATCCTTCTTTTGACAGTACCACTAACATTGCTGCTGCATTGATAGGAAAATAAAGAGATGTTGCCTTCTAGCGCATAGAAACAAAAGGCACAAGTTTCTCAAGGAGGGAAAGGAATAATTAAGACAATATTCCTCCTTAAGATCTAAAATGTTTAAGGCCATCATTCCATTGTAATGGCTTCTAAGAGCTCAGAACATGTATTGCTAGAAAGAGTAACAACTTAAATTTGAACAAAATTTAATCAGAAAACATATTTTGGTTTGCTATTAAATCTTCAGAGCTGCCTGTCAACTGTGGCAACTGAAATATATAAAATTTGATATATCTAGATAGAGAAAAATGTGATGCATGTAGAGAAAAGAATCCTAGGTTCTAATGGAAAATGACAACATCTGATATTACTGTTACCACTCATGAGTGAGATTTGGGGTTATGATAGACAGTTGTATGAAAATACTAGCGCAATACTTGGTAGATGTCAAAAAAAGGCAAAAACATTCTTAATAATTATTAGAAAGCAAATAGAGAACAAAACAGAGAGCATTACCACTCTATAAATCCTCTTCTCTCTTGCCGCTTCTAACTCAGTCTGAATACAAAATGATTCTTTAGGATCTTCCACCCCACACACACTACACACACACAAGTACACAAATTTTCTTCTTCTCAGAAGAACAAAGGTGATCAAAGATGAGGTAGGATGGCTTCTTTGTTTAAGGAAAAAAGAGGAATATATTTGAGGAAAAAAAAGTCTGGTATTCCTCAGTCTGAAAAAGAGACAACCTACGATCAAGGTCTGTAGAGCCAGACCAGACCATGGAGAGGGTAGATGGGGAATGACTGCTCACTTGTCCAACAGAAGAAACTGCTGGCAGCAAATGAAGCCAGCATGAGCCAAATTCAAAAAAGACTCCAAATGCAAAGTTCTTCCTGCAATGACAGTCTGGCCCGTGGAGATCCTTGGCAATGGTATTCAGGACTCAGTGAATTTATGAGAGTTCAAGGGCAGACCAACAAGAGTCTGGAAGAAAGATTCATTAAAGGTTACCAAATGGACATGTACCATTAGTCTCAGGAAATCTTGTGAACTCAGAATTAAGTAGCAGTTGCAGATTACTTGGAGAAAGTATCATATACCAGTCATCTTCTTTTTCCTAGGCATCTGCTAACCATTGGAGAGAGAATGGTTGCTTTTTCTGAGCCAAATGACACTTTTGGATTACATTGTTATAGGTGCCTTCAGCACAGACAGTTGAGACCTTCAAAGGTCTTATTAATTACAGGTATGGTCCTGGGAGGTGGCATAAACTATAGCATATTTAAATATGCCAGGAAAAAAAAAATATAACAATGGTGTTTGCCATCAGAACATCAAAATACTGTCTGCAATTAGGTTATGCTTTGATCAAACATAATTTGCTTGTTTTAAAATACAACTGGAAAAATGTAAACATTTCCATGGAACTAAATTCAGGAGAATGCAAAATCCCAAAGTTTTATGGTTAAGGTAAGGGTTAGGGACCAATTAAGCAAAAACTAAACAGCCAAGTGTAAGATATTCAGGGAGATGACTGGGCCCTGGCTCAAGGTTCAGCTATTTGAACATGACATGAGACATTATATTGTGGGATGTAACAAAGAGCAGAGTGAGGAGCTTTCAAAAGTTATAAATAGTACTATGAAGTCCAGCTGTGTTTCACAGTTGGTTAAGGGTGAGTTACATTGGAGGTGGCCAGACTTCATGATAATTGGAGACAATAGTGGCGTCTTTTGGGGAGAAGAACTTGCAAGGACAGCAGTATAGAATTATAGAATGATAGAATGGTTAGGGTTGGAAGGGACTTTGAAGATCATCTAGTGCCAAACCCCTGCCATGGTTGGGCAAGGACACCTTTCCACTAGACCAGGTTGCTCAGAGCCCCGTCCAACCTGGCCTTGAACACTTCCAGGGATGCGGCAGCCACAATGTCTCTGGGCAACTGGTTCCAGTGCCTCAGACCCTCATAGGGAAGAATTTCTTCCTACTGCTCACATTGCTGGCTGAAGTTAAGTTTCTCATCCACCACTACCCACAAATCCTTCTCCTCAGGGTTGCTTTTGAGCCATTCACCACCCAGTCTGTACCTGTGCTTGGGATTTCCCGAGCAGGACCTTGCACTTGGCCTTGTTGAACTTCATACGGTTCACACAGACCCACCTCTCAAGCCTGTCAAGGTCCCATGTTGGCTGTCCCAAATCACCTCCATGTGCCTTAGCATGGTTTCGAGGCGGATCTGCTCCATCATCGTGCCAGGCACAGAGGTGAGACTGACTGGCCTGTAGTCCCCTGGGTCCTCCTTTTTTCTCTTTTTAAAAGTGAGGGTGATGTTGCCCCATCTCCAGTCAGTGGGAACCTCACCAGACTGCCATGACCTCTCAAATATGATGGAGAGTGGTTTGGCAACTTTGTCCGCCAGTTCCCTCAGGACCTGTGGATACACCTCATCAGGACCCATGGACTTGTGCACCTTCAGGTTCCTTAGGTACTTTCAAACCTGGTCTTCTTCTATAGTGGGCAGTTTGTTGTTCTTCCAGTCCCCGCCTTGGGGACCCCCGACTTGGGCGGTGTGGCTAGTGCACTTGCTGCTGAAGACTGAGGCAAAGAACTGGTTAAACACCTCAGCTTTCTCTGCATCCCAGGTAACCAGGTCTCCTGCTTCCATTTGGAGAGGGCCCACATTCTCCCTGGTCCTCCTTTTATCACTGACATACCTATAAAAGGCTTTCCTGTTGCCCTTGACATCCTGGCCAAGTTTAATTCTGTCACAACTTTGGCTTTCCTAACCTGCTCCCTGGCTACTCAGACAATTTCTCTGTATTCCTCCCAAGCTACCTGTCCTTGCTTCCGCCCTCTGTAGGCTTCCTTTTTCTGCTTGAGCTTGCCTAGGAGCTCCTTGCTCATCCATGGAGGCCTCCTGGGATTTTCGCGTGACTTCCTCTTTCTTGGGATGCATCTCTCCTGAGCCTGGAGGAGGTGATCCTGAGGATCTGCTTGGTAGTGTAAGTCTGCTTACACTACCAAAGTCTGCTCTCCTGGAGTCCAGGGTAGGGAGTTTGCTGCATGCCCTCTTTGCTGCCCTGAGGATCTTGAACTCCACCATTTCATGGTCACTGTAGCCAAGGCTGCCCTTGAGCTTCATGTTCCCCACCAGCCCCTCCTTGTTGGTACGAATAAGGTCCAGCACAGCACCTCTCTTCGTGGGCTCCTCTATCTCTTGGTGGAGGAAGTTATCATCAACGCACTCCAGGAACCTCCTGGATTGCTTGTGCTCAGCTGTGTTGTACCCCCAACAGATATCGGGGTGGTTGAAGTCCCCCATGAGGACCAGGGCCTGTGAACATGAGGCTGCACCCATCTGCATATAGAGGTCCTCGTCCGCTCGCTCATCCTGGCCAGGAGGCCTGTAGCAGACCCCCACTATAATGTCACCTGCTCCTGCCCTCCCCTTAATCCTGAACCATAAGCTCTTGGTTGGCTCCTTATCCACCCCCAGGCAGAGCTCCCTGCACTCCAGCTGGTCACTGACATAGAGGGTGACATCCCCTCCTTGTCTCCCCTTCCTGTCCTTCCTAAACTTCCAACACTCCAGTAGGAGTTATCCCACCACATCTCCATGATGGCAATGAAATCATAGCCCTATAGGGGTGTGCACATCTCTAGCTCTACATATCTAGTATATAATGATATCAGTAAACCCACATAAGGTCAAGATTACCTAGGTAACACTATCAAAAATACCAAATTTGCATACAGATGTAGGAAAACAGGAATCAATGGGGAAAAATAACTAAGGGTTGGTTCATTATCTGGAGGGAGACCAGAGTGGAGAAAGGGAAGGATGAAGGAGGATGGGGGAATGTGCATGGGAAGATGTCAATGGGGACAATAAAGGGGTTTGGTCATGTGTGAACAGGTAGCTGAGCAGTAAGTATTTTTTACTTAAAACAACCTGACTGAAACAATTCCAGTTGGTATTAGGAATCAGCAGCAATGTGTGAAGACCATCTGATTGCCTGGATTGTCAATTCTATTGTAATCTTTCACTGTTTTAAAGACTGTATAATATAATTTGGGCAAATAGTAGGATGACAGTCTGTTCTTAGTGTCAGGTTACATGGTTTCACCCTACCAGAATCAGTAGGGTGCCTTGTTTTGTGGCAGTCCTCGAACAACTCAAGCTGAATTCCTGATTCTGTTTCACATTGTCTCGATGGGGAGCTATACTTTGCAAATAAAGACATGTAAATGTAAGGGCCTCCAAGATGACTATGCTCCCATAATAGCTCATGGAGTACTGGTCAGTGCTTTCTGACCAAATGGCAGTGTCTGCTTTGCAGGGTGTGTTGAATAGCTCTCTAAATGCCATTGCATGTCTCAGTTTGGGTATTTACTGACTGCTGTGAGAACTTAGAAACTTCTCATACATGGAGACATTTAAGGGCTCACTTTGGGTTCCTAAATACAGGCATTTAGTGTTATTTGAGAACCTGAGAACCTCCATGACCTGCACACTGTGCTGTTAGATCTGCCTCAGGACATAGATGAGACCTACAGCCATAAGGAGTTGCATGAAACTCAGAAGGCATCTCAGGTGTCACCAGATGCCTATACATGGGTACATGCACTCAGTCATCATTTTCAAGCTGAATCTTCTCCCTGGTTTTTCCCTTTGAGGGAACTGCTAGGAGCTAAATCCATAAAGGAGCGTTGGTGCATGGGTGTTGAGTTTCATTCCATATTGCCTTCAGATGCCTGGCTGTTGGAGTAAGATTCATGGTCCTAAGGTAAGTGCTACACCCCTCAGGGTGTGGGCAGGCATTCCCTCTTTCTCCAGATCGGCATCCTCTCTGCAGGACTGACTGGTGCCCATGCATGACTGGGGTCACAGTCCTTCCATGTACACAGGATAATGGATGCTTCTCTTTGGCCTCCTCCTTCCCTGATGGAGATGTGGAGATAACTTTCATCTGCTGTGGTGCTTGGCAGAACAGGATCTGTGAGACAGCTGGGAGAGAATGCAGGTAGGATGATGCTGCCAGAAATCAGGAGGACGGAGAGAAAGGCAGGCTGTTTGCACCGTGCGTTTTGGGGGCTGATTAAGTGCTATATATGGAGAAGGTGGGGCACCCCCTGCGGGAGTGGGAAAATAGATCAGTAGGGTAGCAGAACTGTGCTGGGGAGAAAGGGAAGGTGTGATGCTTATATGGAGGAGGAGGAAGAAACAGGCTGTTCTTGGACTTTTAGAGGGGAAGCATAAAGTTGACTACTTATGTGGGGGATGGAAGAAGTAGACTACTTAAAGCAGAGGTGAACAAAGCTGTAGCAGATCCTAAAAACGGATCTGGCAACCGTGGCTGACAAGGCTTAACTGTCTTGGTCCGAATCATCTCTCAAGGTACAGACAATTGGCTCACTTCTCAAGCACAGCTGAAGAAGGAAGTAGCCACATTTTTTATCCTAGCTGAAGCTCTGACATGAGCAATAGGACTCTCAGGTCCTCTGCCCACCTCATTTTCAAAGTTCACTGCTTCTTTTCACTCCCAGAGTTCGCCTTAAGGTCCTGGGACCCGTTAAGTTGTGCAAGTGCTTTTGTGGGTTCTGCTTCTTTGTTTTTTTGCTCTACAGTTTCTGTGTGCTCAAGAAAGATAACAGCACTTCTCTACTCACATTTGGGATTTAGGAGATAAGAACTCTGCAGGCAGCTCAGTAACAGGAGCCTTTCAGACAAACAGCCTGTGCAGCACCTAGTGCAGATTGTGGCACTCCAAGCTCTATTTAGATTAAAGACTGTGAAAAGAAAGATTATTATCACAATCCTATACCTATATCTAGCATAATTATATATGAAAGTATTAATAACCTTGTTGAAATATCTGATATTTAGCTGAATTATTATTAATAGGAGAATGAAGGCTTAATGAGTGGTATTAGCACTCACGAGTGACAACATTAATGAACTGTTAGCATAAATTAAATACTTGGAACTTTCATCATTTGGTACAAATAAGCTGGTTCATCTCCTGAGTTGTGCATGTACCAAAAATATCCTTCAACCTTTGATGTGCAAGATAGCTACTTTAACAGGGGAGAGAGGAGAGAAAGGTGTTTGGTTGGTTGGTGTTTTTTTTTTTAATTTTGTAATCTCAGATTAGCTTTCAGACTCCAGCAACAGTTAAGAATATGGAAAAAAAAATTGAAAGATGAGGGCAGGATCTACAACCAACCGTAGCCAGAGTGGCATGAGTTGCTTCTGGACTTCGGTTCCCTGAGCAGTGCTGAGCTGGACCGTCAGCCTTGCTAAGGGCTCCCTTACCTGCTACCTGTCCTGAAGTTGGTGACAGCCTTAAATGACTTGCTGTGTGTAAAGGTGTGACAAATTCTGTAACTAGAAGAGGCAGGACTCTGAAAAACAGGTCCCTTTTCCCCACTTCTAGAGTACATGCTGAAAGCTTCCAGTTAAACCAAAGGTTGGAATAAAACCAGTAGTTTCCTATGTAAACTGCTCAAATTAATTGAAAATGCACAATGTGCTCCCATATATCAGAAAACAGGTTCACACCTGCAAATATTTATTAAAATGAAGGTAAGTATCACAACCACTTTAGGATACTGGCAAGCATGTTTGTCATGAAATTAATGATTTTTTGTAACTCGGATTTTCTTGTGGTGATGGATTAAGTCCAATTGTCAAAGGCAACAAATGTGCAGTAGCTATAAAACATCTTGGCTTTTTCTGAAATAACAGTTTCATGTTTTCTTGGTATACATGGTAAGTAAAGGACTGAATTTGAAATCTGTTGTGTTCAGTTTCTTTGTACTCAGGGCAGTGAACATTGGAGGGTTTTCTTCTCCCGGCTGCTTTGTCCTCCCCAAATTCTGGGGCATACATGACTGCTGTACTTGTCAACTGGCTGTGAAACTCTGTAATAACATAAACCATGATAGTTTAAAATGGCACACTAATACATCTGTCCTTTGTGATAGCTGTACTTTGGGTCAGTTCAAAATTTAAAACATATTTTCTTTCATTCTTGAACTATTGAACCATGTCTGTCCTGCCATAGGACTTACTATAAATAAGCCCGAGAGGCATATAGATTACTGTTTCTCGGGATGGGTGGGTTTTCTGACCTGTACTGTGTAGAATTAGAAAACCTGGGTTCCAATGCTGTTGTCCCTCATACATCTCTCCCCCAGATGCTAGATGACTGTTGCTAAAACCAAGCTATCCTTCTGGCATGGACTGTAGCTTTATAGTGCTACCTCTAGGTCAAGCCTGGGATAAGGTGGCCTCTGAAAATATGGATGGCCTTTCTCTTCCTAATATTTTCTGCACTGTCCCATATAACCACTTTCTTGGGAGAAATATTCTCACAAGGTTCAGGCAGGATAATGACATGGGCAGGATCTGTGCAGATGAGATGCTCTTTGTCCAGTCCTAGGATATATCTGTAAAAACGCACTGTGTAGAGTTTTAGGTATAGGATTGACAGTGCTGTAGCACTACAGCTTCCCACTCCAAATCTGTCTTCATTTCCATTCAGATAAGAATATTGAATCTTTACAGAACAGGGTACATCATTCCTGTTTATGAGGACAATTCAGGGTCAGATTATGTGGAGTAGAGAATTTATAAATCTTTGATAGGATACAAGAAGGATGAAATCCTGGGCTCTGGTGGAGTCAGTGGTACAACTGCCCTATTTACAAGGGTTCATGGTTTAATCTAATCCCCTGTACTTTGTAAAATACATTTCTGTACTACAGGTTCTTTTTCTTCAGTACTTAGAAACTCTTGTTCAGCTCTGAAATTGTTAATAGAACCGGTGCTGCCCTTATGCTTTTAAATGCTGTCACTTCCTTCTGCCTTTGGAGAGTCCAGGTGCAAAACGTGTTTTTGAAAGCCAGATTGCAGAGGCAGAGGAATAATCTCTCCAGAACAATCAGAGAGGAAGATTTATGTACATAATGAGATTATGTACATAATGAGATATATTGTTGTTTAACAGCAATAAGTGAGAAAGCATAGGAAAAACACTCGTAGCATAATTAAAATGTGTAGCATCAAACATATAGGATATAAGATGTATTACCTAGCTGATCCCCACCTTGAAATTTGCATGGTTGTTTTCTCCAGTATCTCTTAAATTCTGTAGATGAACAGTTCTGTCAAGGTTTTTTTGATCTAGAGCTACGTCTGTATTATTGTATCTTTAGATACGATTGAGTTCTATCTAAACAAAAATGGAACTGTACACTGACCTTCCAAAACAGTTATGGACATCCTCAAAGTCCAAAGTAGTCTTGAATTATGTTCACATATCAAAACACGTGATTACTAAAAGTTATATGGGCCCTGAAAGTTTACCCTGAAATGTTTGACTATCCCAGTACACATTCAGCCTCTGGTGTGTAATTCATCTGACATACATAATAGCTTCAAGAATATACAGAAAAGAGCTCTTGAATTGGCACCTTCCCTTTCACTACCCGAGCAGTTTTACAAAGACATATCTGCATCATGTATTTCTGAAGTCCTCGTAGATTTAGGAAATAACTCATTCTTACTAACACTGGGTGAAAGAAAGCCCTCTGTAGTTTATGTTTATGTTAAGAAACAGATTTTTCTCCTAGTGCAAACTTATTGAAGGCATTTTTTGCATGGGAATATTCAGTTGTTGGTAAGACTTGTGTTGCTTCCTTATACATAAAAAGGAAATATTTCAGAATACTTGTGAAATCTGTGCACATTTCAGAAACTGAATCCAAATCATAATGAGTTTCAGAAAGATTGGCTTGGCATTTGAGGAAGAAAATGCAGCAGATTGTGATTCTTTTTTTTTTTTTTTTTTTTTTTTTTTTTTTTTTTTTTTTTTAATTTTTTTTTTTCTTTTTTTTTTTTTTAATCTTAGATTAGAAGTTATATTCTCTACATTGAACAGGATTTCACCCCTGTGTACACAAGTGCATATAAAAAAACTTGCAGGTACTTTATTCAATTTTCTTTTTAGCTGGGTAGTCTGAATAGAATTAGTGTTAGTGAGATGCTTCAGCTGAAAGTTGACAAATGTGTATTTTTTAAGCCTACTATCTCACTAAAGGCCAAACTGTGCAACTCTTTCTCATGTTAATGAGAAGTTGAAGTCAATGGGACTTGACACATTGTAAGTGCTCAACAACTTCAGTAAAAGCTTCATAATCTGGCCCTAAATGCTTTTGCTTTGATAGATCTCTGTCTCTCTGTCTTTTGAAAGCAGGTTATCTCTAAAACTTTTACTGGTGATATATTGTGAGACGAGAGCTCAGTAGGCTTCCTGCCACTTTTTGAAAACATGTTAACAGTACATATTAATTGCCATTTGCTCTCAACTTCATTATAAATATAATTTTATGCTGATCTGCAAGCTCCATCTGACATTTCTGAACACCATAATACCGAGATATCTACAGCATCCATCAGCATGACTGACACAGATTAGACAATTGTACTTTTTATCAATGAGGTTCCTATCTCTGTAGATACTCTCAGTGCAGTGCAAAGCCAAATAAGGTTTAAATAATACAGTGTAGTCTATTAAAACATGGAAAAAAGAATGCTTCATCTTTTTGTGTGTGTTTATAAAAGAGACAAACTCTTTGATCTTCTTAAGAAGGGCGGTAAGTGTTTTAGTGGCCAAGGAGGATCCTTGAGAGGAGACAGGATCTTTCTGGCCCTGGACCTATATGTTCCTCCTGCAGCGATATCTTATCTATGGGCTACATGAGATAATAACAACTGGAAAAATGAAGATGAGTAAAATTCACACAGATATAGTGACACTTACTCACTAGATGAGGCACTTCCCTTTGGGCACAGGGAACCAAGCCCTACTCTGCTTACTGAAGGGCAGCTCAGTTTAACACACAGGTCTAAGTGAAAAATGAAAGCAATTTCACTGATAAAGCCTGCTGCTAATACACGTGCATCCCTCCTTACCACACAGCTCCTGGGCTCATGTTCATCTAACAGTGCTGCACCTGTGCACCGGGAGTCTACAACGGATGTGTTTTATAAATCGAATCATCAGTGAAAAGGTAATCTTCAATTTTACAGGTGACAAATGGCATGCATCTGTATTGTATACTCTCCACTGAATGCTTAATGCAGGGTCTAAGTGTTATTCATGATACCAGGGAGAGATTTTTCACTACAATGAGGCTCAATCTAACCTGCAAATGAACTCCAGATTTTTAGCCTCTCTGTTTTTCCCCTTCCTTTGTGGCACATGAAAACCAGAAAAACAGTTGTGGTTGACCTTGGACTGGGGTCATTGTAGTGCTGTCACTGTCAGTGCTCTATCATCCTCTTCATACTATGGAGCAGCAGAAGGACTCCCACCCGCACAGGAGAGCAGCTCCAGATAGGGTATTCTACTCACTTCAGTAATGGTGTGTTCTTGCCCTCTCCCTTCACTGAAAAGCAAGGGTATAGTTATCGACTGTGTCGTCAGCTGTGGGAATCTCTTTCTCAGTACCGCTGAAGGACATATAGTCAAGCCCTGGGGACCCACAGCATGTGCAGCAAATATTTGAGCGTATTGCATTGCTCTGCCAGAGGTGGCCAGGTCGAAGCAAGAGGTGGGCAGGGCTGCAGCTGATGCTCAGCAGAGTTCCCAAGCTAACGCCCCTCCCATGCTACGCATCTGCTGCAGGCCATAGCTGCTGGGGAATGAGGCATCACACAGCAATGAGATTTAAGGATTGCTGTAACGTGAGTGTCTGGTTTCTATCTCACCAGTGGCTAAGATGTGCTGCTTCCAAACCAATTGACTGTCCAGCCCTATCCCACTCATCCACATGTGGTGCTGCATATGTACAGACATCGACACATCAACCACAAAAGAAACGTGCATTTAATAGACTGAGTTGAAGATTTGGGTGAAAAGCCTTTATAGAAAGGAGAGAAAGTCCTGTGGGCCATTAGACTTTCTTCTCTTAAAACAGAAACTTCTGGCTTTTTGCCAGTTCAGTCCCAAAAGACCAAACGATGCTGATTTTCTTTTTCTCAAATTCAAGAAATTATCCCTATCAAGTCTGTAACAGGTGCTTTTTGTGTACTTGTTAGTACGGTTTTAAAGCTCCCTAACTTCACTAAATTTATCAAATTTAGTGGCTTACTTACTGCCTTACTGGCTCACCAGCCAGGGCAAGGTATCCACAGTTGAAACTGCACTTGCCCAACACAGCATACTACCGTTCTGTGTTCCATCCTGCATCCCAAGAAGTCAAATCATCCTTATCCTTTCCCCTGGGAAACCTCAGAAAACCACCGTTGAACTGCAGGGCAATGTATCTGTATTCTGTATTTGCATTTCTGATTAGAAGCTGATTAATTACTTTAATAACATGTTAATTTGCACTGAAGTAACTTCAGGATACTACTACTGAAATTGGTGGATTTACTCCACATAAACACCAGCTGAGCTCATTGCACAGTTTTACTTAAAGAGGGTTCACATGTGGAAAAGCCAGAGTAAATTGCAAGCACTTATGAATCCAATGCCATTCTCAAGCACATTGTGGTCTGTGCAAGCAGTTGATAGGAAAATAATGAGCTTAGGAAACAAAAGGCTATTTTTATCTCGAAATACAACATAAATCTAAGGGGCTGCAAATCAGTTACAGAAGTTAGACAAGAAAATATCTAGTTCCTGTTCTTCTCAGGATGCAAAGAGTGCAGGATAGCACTCTCTTAAAACATTTTATTGAAGCAATAGAGATCAGTCAGTAGCAAGGCACTTGCCTTTGGTGTAGAAATCCAGATCTACAACTGTGTTGAGTTTGCTTCATGTCTTAGACTTAGTCTTCCACTTCTGTTAGAAAGAGCCATCCACCAGGCTACTCTCCTGGACCAAAGCTGAGACAAGACCTCAGCTGTAGAGGCAAAACTGAAAGTTTCTGTTCCAAGGGTGAAGTGCTAGACTGCTTCTCCAGTGGAAACAGCACAGTAAATGGGTTTCCTGCTCCTGCGGGGAAGGACGATTGAGTACAGAAGGTGTCAATTGCTACCTCTTCTTCCCCTCATGGTGAAAGCCACTGTCCTGGCCCAGTATAACCTGGCTGCTCCCTGAGAAGCAGAAGCAAACTTGGTTTCTTAGAGAGAGAAAAAGGAAGCAGCAGAGCCCAGTCCATTTGCTGCCCTTTGTAATTATTTGTTGCACAAAACTGTTTGCACTTCCTTTTCCTAAGCTCATGCCAAGGAGACACATTCTCTGTTTTGACCAGAAACTCCATCTTGAAACTTGGAAATCTTTCCAAAGTGTATCCATAAACAAGATAGGTATTGATAGACTGACAACCTTGATGAAAAAGAAATGACAGGAAAAACTCCTAAGCAGCACTGATAAGAAAACAAAAACAACAAAAAACCCCTATTCTACTCCATGGACATTGATGAAAGTTGATTAATATCTGTCAAAAGATTTGAGGGTCTGAAACAGGGCAACCTGAATGTCCTGATCATTGAAGAATACCTCTGATTATTAGATATTTGACTCCTCCCAGAGTTCGGATCAATGGGAACTTTGTCTACTTGATAGCTAAGTAAAAAATGTCAGTCAAAGGTAGAGACAAATCACAAAATGTTTTGATTGGAAGATCACACAAATAAAGTTTGCCTCATCAGATCATCAGCTACAGATCATCAGTTATATTTTGTTGGCCATATTATTTCTCAACTGCCTCTAACAAAATGCTGCGTACATTTGGTTTGTGTTTGTAGAAATAAAAGTAAGTGCAAAAACTTTCTGTGAGCCATTATAGAAATAGTAAAGGTCCAAGGGAATGACCCCAGAATGCGAACTTTGATGGCATACCATATTTATTTGTTAATTTAGCAACTGAACATTTGCGTAAAGCTCAGGTAGAGCTATTCTTATGAATAAACTTGCACAATAACATCAGACATCTCTACTAATCCTACAGAACATCAAAAGCAATTCTGGCTGCTATTCAACACTGGGTTCAGTGCCATGACAACAGATGGAATTCATGGCTGAGGGGTAAAAAAAAAAAAGACTTCCATCCCCCGTCACTTTTTGTAAGAATCCCTAAAGAGAAAATTATGCAAACTAGTAGAAACTGAATACAGGAATGCCTGTGAACGTGTGCTATCTGCATTTACACAAAACAGCTTATTTGTGAAACAGAATGTAAGTGGTAAAAGTAGATATGGAAATCTTATTTAAATTCTTGCAAAGGGCAAAGAGGGCTAGGAGGAGGGAGAATGGGCTGGATTTCTCTTCCTTTGAGATCGGGGGGAGCAGACTGAAATTCATAGCATTATGGTCACTGGCAGATGACATGAAAATGAGGTTTTGATGTTAAAATGAATGTTCCTATGTTTTGTAAAGAGATTATTCTGAGACATTTTAATCTAAATATGTATGTTTTGCAGTAAAATTTTGTTTGACAATATTGTGGTATCTTTAGATTGAAAATTTTGGACATCACTGTCCTATAGTATGAGATAACTATAAATGAAAAACTAAAAGTTAAAATTACTCATTGGTTTACATCATCCATTAACAAGAAAACTGTTGAAAAGAATAGGAATTACCAATGTAAAGGAAAAGAGAACTTTGACTAATTTTTGTTGGTGTTTGTTGCTTGATTTCTTTTTTTCTCTAGTCAATGGCCCACAGAGTTAAGGTGATGAGTCAGATGTGTCTACTATGCAACTATTAAAGACCACTGTTGCTTCAGAAGACCAGGCAGTCAGTCTTACCAAGATTAGAAGACAAAACAATCATACTTTCTAATGCACAAAAAGGTCAAGTAACAACAGGCTCAGTCTTGCAGGTAGAAATGAGAATTCTGAGAACTGAGATGAAAGTAATGAAAGAAAATGGAATCTTAAGGGCTGGATCCAGCAATGCATTGGTCAAAAGTTAGTTTTTCCATTTGCTAAGATGTTTACATGATCAGATAATACATGTGGAGCAGAATATAGGCTAGAAATGGCAACTTTTTAAAGGTACTCTCTGGCTACCTATCCCTGTGTCTAATAGAAACACAGTGTTCCATAAATAGATTTTCAGAATTGTCATCCCATTTTCCTCAGTAATAAAAATGTGGCTTTGCATGGTGCTGTCCATCAGAACCATCTGTAGTACAGAACAGAAGCATGGGTGGTTTTTTTCTGCAAGATGGTAGTCAGAACTAACCATATGGTTCTGCATTCATTTTATTTTGGAATGTTTATTTAGTATCCTGGTTATCGGGTAGTGCAGGAAAAAAAGCAATGTTTTAACATTTCCTAGCCTAGCTACAAGGGCTGTAAGCAAACTTGTAGTGGTCTGCCATTGCAAGAATACATAAGGAGCAAAAAGTCTTGCTGAATATTTTATGCCTGTATCCTTGACCTTTGAAGAAGTTTGGCTCAAGGTCTTCGTGTTGTGTGGGCTTGACTGCATATCACTGAAAATTTTCTTTTATTTCATTTCCCACGTATGGTGAAAAGGAAGAGAAAGACTTTGTAAATAGCCACAAAATTGTTTCTTATTTTATTTTTCTACTTATTCTCTAATTTATTTTCAATAGTTGTGACTCTGAAATGCCACTGTAAAATTTCTTTCTGAGATACTTGTTGTTTGTGTCTGGTTCTTTCTTTCTTTCTTTGGTTCTTCTTCTTCATCTGACCTATGGCAAGGAATAAGAACAGATGTGAAAGACTTCTCTGCCCAAGCAGTGTGATCAGATGCTTAGCTGTGCATAGTTGCATTCAAGAGCATTCAGTTGCAGATGTTAGATTTGAGGGACATTTTGAAAATATGATCAAGAGTATAAACTATGTGTCCACCTTGTTTTAGAGTCCCAGTTCGTATACTGTAAGAACATTTATTTGGCCTTTAGTAAGGGTTGCTCCTCTTGATATTTTACATAAAATTTAGCATATGACTAAATCAGCCTTGTTAAAACTGACCATCAGCCAAGCGGAGACAGAAATTAATCATGGTAGAGTAATAGACAAAGTTACATCTTTTTAAAGCTAAGGAGGAATTTAATGTGCTCATTAAAAAAAAATATTCACTAACAAAGTTAACGTTCTTGTACAATGGAAAAAATCCTAATTCTGTGATACACAATGGTCCGCCCAATTTAGAAAGGGTCAGTGAGTTTCAGAGGTCCTTCCCCTCCTTTCTGGAGGGAATACGTTCTTTGGAAACCTACCTTTTGAGGAAAGGGTGGAAGGCAGCAAGACCTATTGAGATAACAATGAGATCAAAAAAGAAGGAGTGATTATTCAAATCCCTAAGGGAAATAAAAGCCTGAAGTAAGAAGAACTGAACCCAAAAAGGAGCAGGCAGGGTGGGGAGTGGGCAAAGGGGAATGAGAAGCAAAAACTGAATGCAGAGGGCAAGGCCTGAATGGGAAGCAGTGAAAGAATTAGTAGTTGAAAAGAGAAGGAGGAGGGGGAAGTAGGACTGAGGAAGAGAAGAAAGCAGTGAGAGGCACACCATGGTGAATGAAGCAGAGATGGAAAGTTTATTCTTCTCAGCCCATAGCAGACCTTTAGAAAACTTTATACGATGGATCCATGATACTAAAACACAGCTTAATCGTATTGCTTTTCCTGGGGTCAGATTGATCAAAGTTTCCATTTTTATGTCTGTTGTCAGAATGGGCCATACTGGTGAGTGGCAGGTACTGTAAAGTTTCAGGCGGCCATGAAACAGCACATCCAGTCCTCTGCTTGGTTGCTTAGATACACTAATGAATTGTATTGGGAATTTCTCACCTCACATTTGCACTCCCCTGTGTTTCAAGTATTGCATTTCAGATAATAACATGAGCAGACTCTAGGCATGCAAAAATAAATTTCTTTTTTTATGAAGAAAATTACTTACAGTGCGACTGCAACCACAATAAACATTTTATCAGAGATTGATTTCCTCCTCATTTTTCTTTTTTTTACTCTTTCCTCGAAGTATCCTGTAAGTCAGGATAGCCCAGTTCTTGACTCACTGTATGCTGGAATAGTCTTCAAAACAAAATTAGAGCAGATTTCAAACCGACTGAAGGATATATCTGATGATGGGTGCCTGAAAAAGGAGTTGGTGATGAGGCAAACAAAAAGAACCAATGCCTTCATTGTTCTAGCTATACCTTTTTGATAAAGCAGGAAGCATGTAGTGGGACATGTGATATATCCTTAAAGTGGGCTAAGATGTTAGCCTGAAACTGTGATCGACAAATGAGTTTTACTAGGAGTGTCACAGAAGTGGCAAAACATGTAAGATTTTGCATGTGGAGTAACTGGAGTAACTGATAATATGGTTAGAGAAACAAGCACTCAAGGAGTGTGAGTTACTCAGGCAGGATTGTCTTCAACTGAAAAAAGAGGATAGAGGATCTAATGATGTGCACTGGTTGGTGAATATTAAGTGGTTTTTAACAGTTGACCCTTAAGAGAAATAAATGGATTTATTGGGTAACAAGGTAAAGTCAGGTTATCAGTGAAGTGGAGACACGTTAGTGGTTTTCTTTACAAGCGGTTCCTAATTAAGGCAAAATACTGTCCATGTACTTATGTGCCAATTAATTTAAACTTCAAACTCTTAAAAAATTTCATTTCACTTATTAACTAAAGAAAAGCTGCATTTATCTTATCTTAATTCTCTTCTCTTTTTTGAGCCTGATAGTCCAGCTGCAAGTGCAGTTGATCCAAACTGGCCAAAGAGAGTATTCCATACCATAGATGTCATGCCCAGTATATAAGTGGGAGTTGGCTGGTGGGCTGGGGGCTGCTTGTTCGGGCTTTCATTCATTCTTTCATTCATCCATTCGGCTGTTCGTTCCCTCGCTCACTGTCTCTGGAACTTGCAGTTCTGAGATTGCTGCTGGAGAAATAGCTCTTCTGCCATCACTGCTTGGGATCACTCCAAGATCGCTCTTGGTTCTGCTCCATGATCCCTGCTAGGGACAGGCTGTATTGGTCATCAGGCTGGAACTTGCAGTTCTGAGATTGCTGCTGGAGAAATAGCTCTTCTGCCATCACTGCTTGGGATCACTCCAAGATCGCTCTTGGTTCTGCTCCATGATCCCTGCTAGGGACAGGCTGTATTGGTCATCAGG
>JMFS01016954.1:0-24154 GCA_000699545.1 Podiceps cristatus | reverse complement strand
GGGGGGTGGGGGTGGGGTGGGTGTTGGGAAACAATAATCTATCAAGGGCTCTCAGAATGAAAGACACCATTTCTGGGTGAGAAGATCCTTGAGACACAAACTGCTGAAGGTTAGAAACACATAGAGGGGAAGTACTGCTACCAATACTCCCTTTTCTCAGTTTTTATTTTCAAGGCATTTGGTGCTGGCCCAAGTACTTCTTTAAGGACAGCTCTATCCCACCTTTGACAGAGGTGCGAGACCCCTTACAGCCTTCCTTGAGAAGTATCGAGGGGAAAAGGAAAAAGGAGAAAAAACAAGTGATCTCTGTGTCGACAGAGACATCAAAAATGAAGAAGTAGGGAAGTCCAACAGAGCATCTGCTGCTCATGAGATGTCCAAGAATGTCCTCGTTCTATCTCCTGAGATGTCCAAGGCGCTGCTCAGCAGCAGGACCGGTTCTGTGGGTGGAGACAGCCTCAGCTGGCACCAGCAAACCTCCTGCTTCCCAGTGCTGGTGCTGCCAGCAGGGACATGGCACTGGGGATGGGATGATGTGCGAGAAGGAGCTTTTGCCTGGCCCAGCGTGGCTCCTGCTGTGGTTGAGTGCTCAACAAGGCTCTTTTCCCCAGAAATCAGATTTCGACTTTGCACTAACAGTTTTCAAAAACCTGTTCGCATCAACTTCCACGCCCCATCTATAAACATGTGACCCCTTCATTTTCAGAAGTTATTTTAAAGTACTGTTCACATTTCGCTGTCTTCTCCAGTTCTCATCACCTACTGTCTCTGCAGACCTATGACAAGCCATGCACTTAGACTTTTAAATTATATTAATCGAAGTATGCCCTTCCAGTACCTGATGCAGCATACAAACAGGAGGAGAATCAACTTTTTAAAAGGGTAGATAATGGCAGGACAAGGGGGAATGGGTTAAAGCTCAAGGAAGGAAGGTTGGGTTAAATTAGATATTAGGGGGAAGTTTTTTACAGAGAGAGTGGTGAGGTGCTGGAACAGGCTGCCCAGAGAGGTGGTGGATGCCCCATGCCTGGAGGTGTTCAAGGCCAGGTTGGATGGGGCCCTGGGCAACCTTGTGTAGATCCAGGCCTGGAGGTTGGTGGCCCTGCCTGTGGCAGGGGGGTTGGAACTCTATGATCCTTGGGGTCCCTTCCAACCCAGACCATTCTGTGATTCTATGATGATTCTATGAAACATGCAGTTTTCTTTCACAGAAAAGAATAAAACTTGAAAGACGTACATTTTAAAGCCCTTGGTAAGTCCTGTGGCTTATTGCAGACTACAGGTCACTCCCTTGCATCGAGGGGTGGGAGGTGAAGTGAGGATGGCTATCAATTTACCAAGTGTGGCTAACCATATTTTCTTTGTTTTGGAGAGGCAAGTCCCTATAATGCAAGACTGACAACCTCTTCTGTTTTAACACACTCACTGCCAAGGTAATAAATGCACGAGGGCTGATTTTTTCAGCAGGGCATTTTCATCCAGTCTGCAGCACATGTTGAGTGACTCACTGGCTTTACCTCACTTGCCCAGCCCAAAGATTTTCCTCACCGCAGCCAGCATTGCTCCATCCCTCACAAGCAATCAAGTCCTAAGCAAGCAGATAAGCTTGCTGTGCAGAGACTGGTTTTAAATGTATTAAACCACAGAGTCAGCACCTTGATAACCTACTCTACAGGCCATATGATTATACCTACGCCCTTTTTATAAGCTGATCTCTGATGTCAACTGCCCTCCTCTACCACTCGATAGCTTGTATGTGTATTTCTGCATCTGCTTTCACCACCACGAGCACCTGCAGCTACCAGGAGGTGTGGGACCATGGATATGCATTTCGGCCGATACTTATGACCACCTCCGGAGCAGGGATCACCTCTTCTCTCAACTCTTTCCACTCTATTGCTTTTTCTCATGAGGCACCACAAATTAACACACCAGCTACAGACAGGTTTCGAACCTACCACCCAGGCAGTCAATTCCAACATATTCATCGGCACAACCACGCTGTACTTTTATTATTTCCACTCAGCATTTGGTATTTGATTTTTCCTCCCCTTCCATGTTTCTAGCTTCCATTTTTTTCCAACCCAATTAATATTTTATTTTGTCTATGGGTTATAACAAATCCTGTCCTCATTTACATCATTCCTGTACTTTCCAATGTTTGCAACTTCACCCACTTTAGGATTAGCTCCAAATTTACACATCCTGGAAAAAGAAGATAAATAAAGTGGGACCTGAAAAAACCACAAATGCTTTAATCCCTTATTAATCATCAATAGATAGCAGACCAAAATCAGTAATATGTAACATACCTTGATATAATTTCAATAACTTGACAGTTAATTATAATCAAAACCAGGGTAATACAACACAGTGAAGTGCAGAAAGGACAACAATGCCCTGATCACAAGCTGATCAAAAGCCTCTGAATAAATGATCAAATTTGACTTGGGTCTCCAGGAGGCAATACCAGCAAGCCTCCCCTTCCCACCCAGTGTATTCAGCATTACTCCTGAAGCTCCGGGCGGGAGCAGCCTTTTTCGGTGCAGGTGAAATGCATGCTAGCCCTGGGGCAGGCTTTGATATGGGTATCATGGTCTGCATTGGAGCACTGGAAAAAAATAAAAATAGTCTTTGCGTGGGTTGCTTTTTGTTATTTAATACCAGACCCTAGGCTTGAATGCCCTGATTATCCCATCAGCTCTGGGACTCAGTCAAAATCCAACAAAGGGAAGGAGCTCAGAAAACCCCACACTGCCCAGTGGTCCATCGAAGTCCCTTAAAGAAAAGAGGATGTGTAAGCTGTCACATGTTGGTCTGCTGGGCAGAGAAACAACTTCACCCTCTTAGAATGACGCCTCTTTCACGTCTCACCTCATGCTCTTCCCCACTTCCCTATTCCAGTTCCATTTTTCACCATTTTACTGATTCAAGAACTAATAACACATAAATTACTGGCAGTGAAATTTTTTTGGTGACTAGGGCCAAATCTACTTTTACAAGCATAGCAGAGACTGCAGTCTGAAATTATGGAATCTTCTGAAGAAATCGTAACTAGCTGAAATAGCATGATCCTAGATTGGAAAATGAAGGAAACATTCATCAATAATGCAATAATCGTGCAACATCAAAAAAGAAAGCATATAGGAATTGCTAAATGATGCATACTGTCCATGCATTTTGAGAACACGACATACTTAAAATAGTCGTAACATCTACTTACACTCTTCAACCCCACATTATCAAATCAGATAATCTTATAATTTTAATTACATCTAAAACAATGCTTTTGAGATAGAAAAGGTCAAAGCCTTGAAATTCTCATAATGAACAGCTAGAAAGTTGCAAAAAAGTCACAGGCAAGTATTTGAATTTAGACAGGCATATAATAACATTAAAAAGGCCCAAGGAAAGAGGGTAGTCAAAAAATCATTACTGTGGTTTGACTGGGGAGAAACACAAGCAAGCAAATAAGGGAGAAATTTTCATCATTAAAAGAACAAAAAATTACTCCATTCTAGGTACTTTAAATTTCTGGTCTGTTTGGTATGTTTGATACTTTCCCTAGTTCATTAATTATTTGTTTTAAACTATTTCTCACCCAGATTTACCTAAGTAACTTACATATGCTTATTAACTAACTTGTTCAAAGCACAATCCTTTAGATGACATCTATTTAACCACATCTTGGATACATGCACTGTGAGCGTGTCATTCATTTAGACCCTAGAAATACGTGGTGACTGTATTAGCCTGACTTAATCTGTCCTTGACCTCCATTATTCATCTCTGTTAATGCCAACAATTTCAGTTTGCAGAAGAAAAGTGCTTTATTCTCTGCTAAAATCTGTTGAATCAAATAACAATTTTACTTAAAGCAGTAATTCTGACTTGAACTCCATCTAAGTCTTGCTGCCTAAGATGAGCAAGACGCAATTCAACCTTTCTTCAGCACAAGCCATAATCCAAGCTGGCATTGCACTGGGCTTGGTGCTCCCTTACGTGACATGATCAAGGCTGAAAGCATCAGCAACAAAGCCTCCTCTCTGCTCAACACAATACAAAGAGTTCATGCAATTGTCAGAAGCCATAAGTGGATAATCACCTAATATATATATATATATATGTCCACACACATCTACAAAAGCAGAATAAACAGCAGAAATGCTGTTGAAGCTGACTCAATACACATGACTTGACTACTCTTGGTCATTACCCAAAGACATCAACAAAACCCAAAGGGCTTCTCACCTGTGGCAAGTGTAACTGGAGCCCCTCGCTGGGAACAGGTTGTCGAGATGGGGTCTGATCCAGTTGCATGTTAAACAAGGATGCCAGGGCCGACTGAGCAGCCCGAGCTTTTGCCAGCTTTTTATTCCTTCCTGAGCCTTCAAAAGTCTGACCATCCACTGCCACGGCCATGACAAAGTTTTTGGCGTGGCTCTCCCCACTCTCCGAGAGAAACTCGTACTTCAGCCCTGGCCGCAGCTCGTTGAGGATCATGACAGGGTTCTTCCCACTGGCGGAGGGGTAGGGCAATGGTGTGGGAAGAGGTGACTGGGAAAGGCTGCTGGCTATGGCAGGCGATGGCAAACTGTAGTCCCCGCTAGAGCTAAAAGACCCGTCCCCGTTGGACCCTAGGTAAAAGGAAGCATCGGAAGGGACCGGTGTTTCGAACCCATTGAAAAGGGTGTCAGGGAAGTCCGCTTGGTCAGAAGTGAAGTCTGTGTTGACCGACAGAGTCCTTCCCATTGCCAGGTGGGCTTCCGAGGCATTTGGAAACTGGACAAAAGACCGCAGAGCCTTCTCAGCAGCATGAAGCTTGGCTTTCTTTTTTGTTGGGCCAGATCCCTCAAATACCTGCCCGTTGACTTCAACTGCCATCACGAACATGGGGGCATGAACCGGCCCTGTCTGGGAGAGGAGTTTGTACTGTAAACCAGGTTTAATCTCATTAAGTTGCATCAGGGCATTCTTTGGCAGAACGGGGCCAGGCGTTTTCTTCCTTTTCTTGGGGCGAAATTTGGAGTGGCCATTGTTGCCCTCCTCCAAAGGATGCTTTCTGCTGCTGCTGCCACTGCCATTGGAGAGCTGTGTCCCCTCCCCGGCGCCCTGCCCACCACCATCCTTGGGGGGAACGTTGTCCACGTTGCGGTTTTCTTTAACATCGGTGCTGCTCGAACCTGTGGTGCCCAGAAAGAGTAACTTACAATGCCTTCGTTGCAGGATCTTGTAAATGCAAAATTTATAGATTCCTTTATCTCTCTTTGTAACTGGTTAAGTGATGTGTGCTCACAGGTTTAATGTTTTGCAATATGATCAGAGATAATAATAATGCAATACAACTTCTCAATAATTCAAGAAATAACACACTCAAGAACGATTTTCAAACTATGCATTTGATACAATCATATAGCAAAAAACCCACTTTTTTTTTCATTTAAATCACATTGGAACGTTTACTCATTTGGCCTGAAAAATGCTTTAAACCAGAAATATAAGTTATTGCAGCATACACCTATAAAACAAACTACCATTAGTAAAATAAAAATAGATGCTTAACACCAGTACTAGGCAATGGATATTTAATTCTACTTTATTCCTATTTTAGTCATGTTACCTTTTTTTTTCTCACTGATTTTAGTTGTTCAAATTGAGAAATAACATAAATAAAACCTGAGCCATGAAAAAGTAGGCAGGTCTTTGGTGAGTACCGTGCCTAGTGTCTGAATGCTTTTGTTTCTCTTTAGCTATTCCATATTATCCAAATTCAATTCTTTTTTATGCCTTTCATAGACATTCATTTTACCTCACCCCAATTTGCTCAGGAACTACAGATGTCCACTCTGCCAGCATGACCACAAGACTATTTATATATTTCCACACAGCCTTCTATTAAGAAACCTTGTATTTGACACTTACAAGCTATTTCACAATTCCTTGCAAAGTATGAAAATTGCTGTCACAGAGTTGCAAACCCAAAAATCATGATAAAGATCCTTTCTTAAGACTATGCAGAATAGGAGAAGTGTGACAAAAGCTGCGCAATCACAATGACGGTATTTTAATGGGAAAAAAAAAAAAGGCATTGTAATATTAATTTAATGGTTTCTTTTCTGAAGTAGAAAGTTGGGATAATGATACACCAGAAATATATTTAAAGAATTATATTTGCTAGAACTGCAAAGACCTCATTTTTACCCTGATAAAGAAACTAAGGAAGTTAATTATTTGTGCTTTATATTGGCATTTGTGAATGAAAAGGCAAATTTAGTAGGCTGAGTATTTCTAACTCTTCTGTTCCAAAACTTCAAAGTATCTATCTTACATCTACACTGATACTAGGTGATAAATATTAATTGAAATGAGAGCAAACCAAGGTGGAAGCTCCCTTTCACAGTGCCAAATTTCAGCCACACTAAGTTTTCCCTAAGAATCCCCTACCATGCACACATCACTTCACCCAGGTTACAAAGCTGATGGAATGGTTACTAAATTTTCATTTATAACATCCTCCAGCAAAAGCTCGATAGGTTACTCCTTTCGGTGCTCGAAGAGAAAAAGAAAAAGAAGGGAAAAAAAAGTTCAAAAGAAAAAGCCAAAGTAGGAACACATTTTGTTAAATCACAGTAGCACAACAAAGAATTGAACATTAATTTCCAGTCAATTAAATTCAAACAAGAGTGAAACACTAAATGTTCTGAAGCAATTCATTGCTAGAAATCTGCTAAACTTAATAAACTATCTCTTGTAACATTCAGCCACAAATTATATTGCCTGCAGAATGTGCTATAGGGCCACAACTGTCAATACAGTGTTCATGCATATATATTCTTTACATATATACACACACATATACGGTGAAGGAATCTATGGACAGTAGAGTGAACTTTTAAATTTTTCCTTACAGTGGGTTTCTCACTTGAAGCTGTAATCTCCAAAAATTACATCTAATCTAAAACACCATCTCTAGAACATCGCTTTTGCTAGTGGCACCAGGAATTTGCTATCAACCAATACAACTTTGAGGCTAAACAGAAATCATTTAGTTAACACTAATTAACGGCTTCTGGTTTTATCTTTCTTTTTATGTGAAGACTACTACCAGTGCCTATGGAAATCATGGAAGGAAAACACGAGTTGAAAAGGCACCAGCTGAACATAAAAACAAGAACTTTTGCATGTAAATACGGCAGCTAGAGGAACATTTTAATCCATCTTGTTACACAGGTAGAGGAAACGATGCCCTGGCAGAGAGCGGGGACTTGTAGGAAGCAGGAAAGAAACTTGCACGCTTACCTTGTCTCAATAAGAAAGAAGGGAAGAAAACTACTCCTTGCCTGAGAGCTACTGGGCTTGTTAGCTTTGGAGAACCTGCAGAGTGGAAGAAACTAGGAAAGAAAGCAAGCAGGGAGCTAGCAGCCTGAGTCAAACCTGGAGACCACGAAAGCAGACAAGTTTCTACGTTGTGGAGGTGACCTAAATCTAAGTCTTGCCCGTGATGGAAAGAAAAAGACTTGCCATGTGAACCAGAAGGACCTGAGTTTATTTCGACCCACAGAATCACTGGACTGCAAGAAAGAGCAACTGCTTCTCAGGCTGAGGGTGAAGATGTGCTTTCGGTCCTTTTCTTTAGCCTGTCCTGCCCAGCAGTGGTGAGGTCCCATAATTACCTTAGGGCTGGAGAAGAGCTGACAGATGAGTCACAGAATAATATAAGCTATCACCACCTGTTGAAGTCAGAGAAGCCATCTCATTTAATCTTGTCCATATTCAGACATGGAGTAACTCCTCCAGCCCAGCCTTTCCCGGCTGTTCAGAAACAGCATCTCACCTTGCTAGAGAAGTCAAGAAAGGTGTTACCAGCTCATCCTCACCTCGCCCAGCTCCCCGCCTGCAACCGGGCCACCAGCAGACCCCAGAGAGGGTATCAAACCAGAGCAAGGATAAGCGACACTTCCCCAGGGCAAGCTTTCAGCCTGCGAGGAGCGGCAGCTCTGCCCCAGAGAAGCCACTGATGGGGTCTTTCCCCCCAGGATTTTTTCTGTCTGCTTTTCAGCACCCCATAAACCGTTGGTATCCATAATGTCCTGAGCAAGGCATTTCACAGTTTCATCACACATTGCATGAAAACATCTCCCATAGCTTGCTTTGAACCCCCATCTGCTAGGCTCACTTAAGGCATCTTTTGTTTTTTATTTGCTATTTTTTCAGTTCGATGATTCCAATATTAAACACCCTGTGGTGCTCATGATTTTACAGATACCTCTAATATTCCAGTCTTTTTAGAAAAAGGGGGAAAATGTTCAAAGAGAAAGGGCAGGACAGGCACACGCTGTATCCCACATGTTCTGTAAAATGCCCCACTTCTCCCCTGAACATAAGGTAATTGATAAGGACAGGCAACAGCGTGAATTTGCATCTTGCAAATTATTTCTATTGTATTGATGCTTCTGCTGGGCTCTCTGATTTGACCCTGAGATAACATACAGATTGGCTTCTAGCAGAGATTCCTGGGGTGTTCACTGTACTGCAGACATACCCTCCGTGCAAAGCAACAGAAAACCAAATAAAAACATTCAACAACAACAGCAACAACCAACAAAACACCCCCAAAACTTCCCTCAAATCTCTTGTAACATCTTCCCTGTGTTCAGCAGATAAAGAAGGATGACTTTAAAACCTGATATGTGAAATACTATATTTTCCCAGGGACATCAACGGGAGCTCATCACTATCTTAAATTTCAGCCAAACCAATACAATTTTAATTCTGGTTTCTGCAGAGTAATTCTAGTTGTGTAACTGCAAGCTACAACCGCTGCACATACCCACCTTCCTTTCTTGTAAGATAACTTCCCAAAAAGGAGTTTCATAAAATAATAAAAAATAGGCAAATTCTGATAACGCACTTCGCAATTTTAAGAGATAAAAAAATACAGAAAGATAAAAAGAAATTTGATGAAATCTGCATGAATCAAGGGGAAGAACTTAAGAATTTGAACTCTGATTTCTCCCCACCTAAATCTGATGATTTAACATTTCAAATTCATGACATTTATATGGGCATACACACGCAGGAAGGTCTTGCACCTTCTGTCAACCAGGCTCATCCAAGTAGACATTGTTACCTTCCTTTCAAAACCATGGTACAAATGACATCTCAAAACATACTTCTGGGAGACAACTATGACTGTACAAATGCATGTCCCAAACCTAGAACAACCCCATGGAGCCAGCCTCCTGGCAAGACAAAAAGTTCAGTGAATGGTTTCCCATATCAATGCACTAACACACATAAAATAACTGCAGAGGCAGACAAAATGGAGTGTTTTGCTTAAGGACACTTAAAGAATGCCCCTATAAAGAGAGGATATTTCTGCTAGCTCAGGAAGGCACCTTTTCTTCATGCTCAGATATTCTCCTTACTGAGATAAACGGGTGTTTTCCACACACCGCCCCCCCCTCCCCCGCAAAATTAGGTAGTGTGAATTATCCAATTACAGCTGTTACTTTTTTGAAGCCTCCCTCGGGGAGATCACTTTTAGAACTAGTTAAAGCATCCATCTGAAGTAACTTCTTTTATACCAAGGAAAAGAAAGTGTTAGCAAGCATATTCCAGTTGATTTCACTGTTTCAGTCAAAGAAAAAAAGATGCATTGTAGTCCAGTTAATATTTTCAGAGGTTTGGGTTTTTCTAGGGTTTTTATCTTTTTTTTTTTTTTTTTTTTTTTAACATTAACCACAATGATCTAGCTTCTTTATCTCTCAATAAAAATGTACAATAACTCCTTCAGGCTGAACTACAGCCTCCTACATTGCTGGGCTTTGCCAGCTTTGCCAGAGATGCACCATTTAGACACTGTCACTTATGGGAAAAATAAGCACATTTGTTATTATCTCATATGCAATTATTTACAGTCAGGCACAGCACATCAGCAACAGAACATTTCTCTCATTCACAAAAAAACCCCAGTAGTTGAAAGGCTAATAATAACAACAATATTTTTATAATGTTTTCATGAGAACACTTTTCTCCACAGGTTATCAAATCTTAATTAGCTCATAGTGTCAGCAACCTCACAGCACTTTGCTAGTGTATACGTCCCGATGATCGCTATATTTGACTATTTTTGTGTTTACATGCACTTTAGCAATTGAGTAGCTCAGGGTTAGAACAATCAGCATCTAATGAGAATAATCAGCCATGAGAGACCTACAGGAGCTCTTCTAGCTCCTCCTTTTGCTTCTCCTTTTTTCGCTCATTTATTTTATGCACTTCAACTCCATCTCCTTCATCTCGCCCTTTCCTTCTGACTGGTCCCTAACCCTTGGAGTCAGCACTATGGGTGTTCTCCCTCTCTTCTTCATTGCTGGTTCAAAACAGGAAAAGAGTTTGTTTGATTAGTCAGTTGTTGGAAGAAAAATATGAGACACAAGGTATAACTAGACTAGCATATAACCACATCTATTTAAAACACTTCTAATGCAAAAGCTCCGATTCACTCTTCTATTCTGTTAATTTAAAACATAGAAAGAAATAATTTTAATTTGTGCTTCTGATATCTCTTCGCAGTTGTCCCTGTGCTCATGAGGAAAAAGTCATCTTCAGAAATGATTATTACTGTGTAAACAAGCACATCTTACTCATGTTTTCTTCATCGTCTACATCCATTCTGAAATATTTTTGCTGGTTTCTTGGCTGGCGGAGACTGCTTCTGTCTGGAAAACAAAGAGTGGGATATTTAAGCTTTAAGGTACCAACATACAAGGTAAAGCATTAAATGTCCTTTGAAAGCAGCAGCCTGGGCACTGGCTTTGCTTTGGGCTGTCCACAGTTTTTGCTCAATTTTCACATAGTATTTCCCCAAAGTGCCCATTTCTGTAGCCGAGGTGCACTCTGCAGAAATGCCAACTCCACACAGTTTGCTAGAGTTTGGGGTTTTTGTATGATGAACTACAATATTTTTTGTCTGAAAGAGCATGTAAACTACTTTATCTCACTATCATTTTTTTTTCTTAAACTCCAAAATCATGTCAAATCCACTCTGCAGTTTATCACACAGACTTTCAAGCAGACAAAACACTGCAGATGCAGTTTTTTACCCAGCACCGAACGGATGAAAGTCTGTTTGATTTGGTTAAATTCTGACCCAAGATCCTTCCTAAAACAGAGATGATCACCAGCGACTGTGTGAACCTCATGAGGTTCAACAAGGTCAAGTGCAAGGTCCTGCACCTAGGCCGGGGTAACCCCTGGTATCAATACAGGCTGGGGGAGGAAAGGATCGAGAGCAGCCCTGCCAAACTGGACATGAGCCGGCAATGTGCACTGGCAGCCCAGAAGGCCAACTGTATGGCTGCATCAAGAGAAGCGTGGCCAGCAGGTCAACTACTCTGCTCTGGTGAGACCTCACCTGGAGTGCTGCATCCAGCCCTGGAGCCCTCAGCACAAGAAAGACATGGAGCTGTTGGAGCGGGTCCAGAGGAGGCTACAAGAATGATGCGAGGGCTGGAGCACCTCTGCTGTGAGGACAGGCTGAGAGAGTTGGGCTTGTTCAGCCTGGAGAAGAGAAGGCTGCGGGGAGACCTGATTGCGGCTTTCCAGTACTTAAAGGGGGCCTACAGGGGTTATATGGGGAAAATCTTTTCCCTGTATGTGGAAAATCTTTTCAGTAAGGACAACGGTGATAGGACAAGGGGTAATGGTTTTAAACTGAAACGGGGTAGGTTTAGGCTGGATATAAGGAGAAAATTCTTTACGATGAGGGTGGTACTGGAATGGGTTGCCCAGAGAGGTGGTGGAGGCCCCATCCCTGGAAACATTAAGACCAGGTTGGACGGGGCTCTGAGCAACCTGATCTAGGTAAAGGTGTCCCTGCTCACTGCAGGGGGGTTGGACTAGATGGGCTCTAGGGGCCCCTTCCAACCCAAAACATTCTATGATTTTATGATTCTATGACTGAAAGATGTAGCCCTGTATCAGGCAAAGGACAGAGTGAGTCATGTAACCCTCTCTCCTACATGTGGATTTTCTTCTTAACTGAAGCATCCAGACAGTATTACATACATGTTATCTGGCTGCAGAAAATAGATTTTATTAAGCACAGAGACTTTCATTTCATCAAGAGAGACCAATCTAAAGGTGAATATAAGCATCTGACATACAAATTACATTATCTACCTAGCATGTAGTTTGAAAGAAGGCAACTCTTTTACCCAAATCAAAAGCACTAATTTAAGCATGATGGGGTTTGTGGGTTTGTTTTTTCTATTATTATTCCAGTATGGTTTTTTCCTGAAAACCAATGAAGTACTAAATATCTGGTGCTTTCTAGGTAATTGATCCAATCTCATAATGCCACAAGTGCTCCAAAGAAGGAGCACTGAACCCCAAACCCACGCAGGAGCTTATATTTTTAACTAATGATCCATTATTACGGTGAGGAAAAAGAAGCAAAGCATTAACAGGCTTTGCATTCTTACACTGGAGAGGATCAAACCATGGAAATCTGTCTTGTACTTGCCCATCTGTTGTGCATCTGCCTCTTAGCTTTTCTCAAGCACTGACAACTAAACGTTACCCCTTCCATGTTCTGCATTGCAATATTTTTTATTTATTTTATATAATGCATTCACATTCTGCTGATTCTTTACAACTAAATGATTGGAAAGTACCTGAAGAGAGTAAAGTCCAGTACAAATGCAAAACCATTTTGCAATAATCTCATCTTGTGTAACATCTGTAAACTTTGATTCCTTTTGCTGACAATCAGATTACATCAAGATCGAAGCTCTACTTTTAAGTGCATCTTTGATTCTACTCCAAAACTATTACAAATAGTCCACAGAAATGACAGGGCAAAATCTCAATCTTCTTTTGTTATTTCCAATACTACAATTATCTCCCAGAAGAGTTTCAGTCTTTTACTTAGCTTACTTTTACCATAGACAATATCAATTCTAATTATCCGTGGGCATTTTACTTACACTGTACACATCTTAGGAGTTAACAACCGCATGGATACTTTCGGACAAGTGCTCAGGATACTGAGGACTCGGAAGAACAAGTGATACCTGATTCAGCCCAAGGCTGTGGTCATATACACCAGAGCAAATGAGGGAACTGATCCTCACCACCAGCACATCGCTATGGGTACCAGTAAAAATACCTGGGCCCTGTAGCTGGGAAGGAGAGAGGCACGGTGACGTTTTACGAGGGTATGGCCAGAACAGTACCGCCTTGTGAAGCCAGGGGCTGAAGCCACAGCTGGAAGGGATGTGAACGGGGTGGGAAGCCGAGGTCATTTGTGCTTTCGAAAGCGTGGGAACATTAGAAGGCATGCAGCAAAGAAGACGATGCTTAGTTTCACGTTGCTGTATGGACTGACAGAATTTACAGCACTGAAGTATTTTCTCATCCAACTGCCAATTGCATATATTTAGAAACTGCAATGCTTTGAGACTTCTTTAAGTGTTAACACTGGTGGAAATCAGACGAGTCAAAAATTACCGAGAAGAGGAACCATATAAACCAACACAGTCACTTGAGAAGGCTGACACAATAAAATCAACACTCAACAACAAACACAGCCACATGCCTGCTTTGTAACAGTGAATTTATTCCAACTCTCTTCCCACCTCCTGTGGGAAAATCTAGCTTGAATTCCACTCTACATTAAAACCATAGTCAGCTTTAGCCAGTAAACAAAGGCAGAACTTTGCACCAATGTTGTTCTTAATGCACAGATTGCATACTATAGCAATCTGAATGCATAATGTGTAATCACCAAGTTTTGCAATACGAAACCAGCCATTCTGCCCCTATTTATTACTTTAGTAGATATTTCATTCTTCACCATGAGGGTGCTGAGGCACTGGAGGTTGCCCAGAGAATCTGTGGATGCCCCATCCCTGGAAGTGCTCAAGGCCAGGTTGGACGGGGCTTGGAGCACCCTGGTCTAGCAGAAGGTGTCCCTGCCCATGGCAGGGAGTTGGAACTAGATGGTCTTTAAGGTCCCTTCCAACCCAAATCATTTGATGATTTAGGAAAAATTTCTTCCTTATGTCTAGTCTAAATCTCCTCTCTTTTAGTTTAAACCCATTACCCCTTCTCCTGTCACTACAGGCCCTGCTAAAAAGTTTGTCCCCATCTTTCTTATAGGCCTCCTTTAAGTACTGAAAGGCTGCAATCAGGTCTCCCCGGAGCCTTCCCTCCTCCAGGCTGAACAGCCCCAACTCTCTCAGCCCATCTCACAGTAGAGCTGCTCCAGCCCTCTGATCATCTCCACAGCCTCCTCAGGACCTGCTCCAGCAGCTCCATGTCTCTCCTGTGCTGAGACCCCAGAGCAGGAGGCAGCATTGCAGGGGGGTCTCACCAGAGTGGAGCAGAGGGGCAGAATCCCACGCTGCTGGTGATGCAGCCCAGGAGACGACTGAGCATAAACTCAAGCAGACCATTAAAATATGGCAAGACAGACAAGCATTAAAACTCCCTGCTAAATTTGTCAATAGCAGTGCAGAATTTCAAGGGTCAAAGAGCTAAAACACTTGACTCTCACATACTACTTCTTCCAAGGCTCCCAGCACCTAAAACAAACCACATAATTTCCACGTATTGTTGGGGTATTTTTAATCCAAAGACTACGTACAAATGACTATGTAAACTCCATCTTAAATGCATCGTTGCTTTAGGTAAACTGTGAGTTTCAGAGTGGCAAGTGCTCTCCCACACCCCTGTCATCATTCACTTTGTGTAGTCTGCGCTGGTCCGTAACAAATCCCATTATCCTGTTAACATACACATATTTGAAGAGCTTCTTAGACCATGGCGTCCAGCCTGGGCACACATACACGCAATCATCCTCTATGCAGCAGGTTGCTCTCCTTCCTCCCTCCCTCCCTTTCACTTCACAGAAAACTTGTGTGGTTCTTCACACCCAGCCCAGCTCCATCACCCCTCCCATAAGGCTGCAAGGCCAACCTGGAGTTCATGCCACAACGACGTCAGCTGTGGCTGTCCCACCAGGCTTCTGTGTGAGCACTGTCACACCAGGAATAAGCTCCCTGTGAGTACCCAGAAAGCTGTAATATTATCCTCTCAAATCCGACCCCAAAGCTCTCTCCTACTGCGAAGCCTGACAGTCCTGGAAACTGCCACCCAGGGGCAGTCTGCGAGCCCACGTCACATTGCTGAGCTCATGACACCACTTAACACTAGTGTTTTCTCCCACCCCGCTAAAACTGGTAGGCTTCCCCCCCCAAGATGCTCATGCCTTGTCTGACACAAGACAGCTCCAACCCCACTGCAAACCCCTTCAGCATCAGAGGACCACCAGCATACTTCAGGTGGGCTGCTCCTCATCCAAGCTAAAATACTCATGATGCCCTGAGGAGGATGCAGAGCTTCCCTTCGTGCTGCATCCCAGCTGCAGGCGACCTGGCTATTTCATGTCAGGCTGGCTAGCAGAATCCCCAGCTCGTGGTGGCATCTGTCCAGTGCAATAATGGGGGAACAAAAAAAAGAGTAACTAAAGTTGCCATAAGGAGGGCAGATTTAGATTAGATATTAGGAACAAATTCTTCACCACGAGGGTGGTGAGGCACTGGAAGAGGTTGCCCAGAGAAGCTGTGGATGCCCCGTCCCTGGCAGTGTTCAAGGCCAGGTTGGACGGGGCTCTGAGCAACCTGGTCTAGTGGAAAGGTGTCCCTGCCCATCCATGGTGGGGGATTGGCACTAGATGACCTTCAAGGTCCCTTCCAACCCAAACCATTCTATGATTCTATTATTCTATAAACCAGTGGGGTTTACTAAGTAGAATAAACCAAACATGTCACCTCAATCGTGCTTCATTCAGATATTTAGGAGTCAGAAGCACCTTTCAAACACACCAGTGGGAGTTGATCAGAGTTCTCTTTCTTCCTGACTTCAACAGCTTCTGGATCTCATCCATACATCAAAATACACCCTGCTGTGCTGGACAGGGCAGCAGAGCTGCCTTTACTGCTTAATACTGAAAGAATTAACAGCCTTTGCACTGCAGGTGGTTGTGCTGCTAAGCTAGTGTGTTATGCTGGACAAGAAATTGCAAACGTGTATATTATTTAACATTGGCAAGTATGTGTTTTATTGCCTCTCTTGCAGTACCACCTGTCCCCAGACCCACCATCAAAGGGAGCTGGAGTAGCGATGCTCCAAGCTCAATGCCAAGTACACAAGTGCCAGCAATAACCAACAAACAAAAGAAATACTTACCGAGGAAGAAGTGAGAGAACTGGGAAGGGAAAAATTATTTTCCAGAGAAAGTCAAAAGAAACACCTACAGCTTGGAGACGACGACTTTCACATAGTATGTGCATGCCCAAGGGCACAGTGGGAGGAAAGGAGAGGATGCCCATGTGCCTTACTTTGCTTTTTGTTGGAGTGCTACACAAACGAAGAGCCAGCCGCACTGAGCTGCTGAGATTTCTCCAGTACCAGCAGGGAAGCAACAGACCTTGGAAAGAAGACACCTCTTCAGAAAACCTGAGATGTTGTCCTAGTGCGTGCTCCGGTCACGAGCACAACACATTCAAGAGCACCTCTGCCACCGGCTGGGCTCCCTGCCACACAACAGCTCAAGGCCAGCTACCATCAGACAGGCAGGATCCAACTCTGATCCAGGTCCCCGTAAGACCTGGAAATGCCCGACTCATCAAGTTGTAACAACAAAGTGAGCCATGTGTCTGCTGCAGCAGCGCCAGCCGAGGCATCTCTCACACCTGGCCACCATCCTCGCTAAAGCAGCTGGGCAGAGGATCATGCAAAGCACATAAGCCTTTTTCCCTTAAAGAGATTAGAAATTTGAGCAGAACTTTTGCTAAATGGCTAGTTTTATTTGCTCTATAAAAGCTGCTTAAATTTGCTTCTCTATTGCCACAGAGAAAGCCTGATTCCAATCCTAATTAACTCTGTATTATCAATAACACTATAATTCTTGGCATACAGTATTACCATCAACCAGATTATCCCTTACGTATATTACAGACAACCAGATTATCTTTTATGTATATTATTACACAGTTATGGATAGCAGTTGAGAGGAAACATTTCTCTACAGTAACAGCAATACTCACTCTGTGTAGATACACAGCTCAGAAACCACAGCGAATGTATATTTAAAAACCAGCTGTGCCAAAAAAGGATAAAAATTGTGTCTTCCAAAGGTGAAATGTTTTTGTGGGCTACAAAACCCAATGTTTACAGATTATCATGAAAGCACTGTGTATTTCATGACAAGCAAGCATAGACCAACAAGGCATTTTGGAGACAGAATCAACTCCAACATCTCCAATGTGTTATCAGCATGTTGTACACCGCGCTGAATTTGGGAAAGGGATGCTTGCTTGTTTTCAAACTGCCCCAGCCAGTACTGTATATTCTACGTGTGTATACAGGACATCACGTAAACTATATGTACTTACTAACCACATTTGGAGTTTTAAAAGATAGAACTGAAGCAAGTGTGAGGGCTTAGTACACCTTCCCTTGAACTGATTAACAAAGACAATAAAAACAAAGTGATAAATAATACTTTTTTTTAACTGTTAATTGAAACCAAAGCATATTTATTGTTTAAAAAGTAAGCATTTCAAATATGTTTGAAAAAAAGGTGAGATGCTTCTAAAAGTATTGTATTCCAAAAGATGTTATGTTTTCCAAGCTTGTGAGTATCACTTCAGGATAAATTTTCCTTGAAAATAAATTAGTTAATTATTAGAGAAAGGACCTGGAAGGGTTTTGAAAAATTAATTTTCCTTTTGAGTAAAGATTCTTTTCAGAATTATTTCTTTCAATGCTTATGAAATAGTAAACGAAAATACTCCCAAGACACTAAAATGCATTAAAGGCAGTTGAGGTATTCCTGAAGACTACAGAGAGCTTCACATCAATTTTAAAAAGTCCGCACCACCACCGCATACACCTAACTGGATAAAGATTAAAAGCGTGAGCAGGTGGCTGGGAAATTCTTATCTGTGACCAGGATCAAGTGCAGTTATCACTGTGCCAGGCCAGGAAGATCTGGGGAGAGTCAGAGCTGATGCAAGTCTTGGGTCTAAGCCTGAATTAGAAGGAAACAGGAAGAGGTCAGCTCCCCTCTCAATTCATCACCCTCAGAAGCCCAGTGGCGTTCATCCCTCATAGCCCAGACAGAGTGTGGTCCACTGCCCCAACCCACCTGTCAAAACTTGCATGTGCTGCTGCTCAAACTCTGAGGGAGGTCAGGAAAACGAACCAAGCCTGCAGCACAAGCCAGGCAGCTGGCACAGCAGCCGCCTTGCTCCATGCTGACACTCAGATGCTGCTTAAAGCTTAAGTAGTTATTAAGATAATTTTTTACACGGCTGTTGGTGCTAAACACGAGTCTTGGTGCTTTGCTAGACAGGCTCAGATCTGATTTAATTCCTCAATTAGTGTTAGCCTTGGTGACTATTTTTGAAGCACAGTATAAAGATACTTTTTTTTCCCCTCCCAGAAAAAAAAAAAAAAACAAAACAAACAAACAAACAAAAAAACAGTAAATAACCAATGTTCTTACCGAGTACTAGAGCTGCCAAGGAAATATTTTACTGTATTGCCACATTTGCATTACATAGCATCAGCACAACTCCAATGTAATGAGGAAATGAGCTGACTGTAATCAACAGGACTTGTAAATAACTGTCACCTTATTTAGCACATCAAACGGGCTCCGGTTGGTCCTGCAGCACCATGGTGTGCTCAAGGACAAGAGACTTGGACAATTCAGGTCTGAATTATCACAGACGCGATCAGGGAGCTACGTGAGCCGAGCCAGAAGTGAGAAATGCTGTCTGGCTGCCTGGCGCTGCTCTACCAGGACAAAGCCTCCCGCGGAGCTGGGTCATGGCTCCCTACTCAGCACCACGTCCCCACAGCTGAACATCCTGCTCCTCCAGCCTAAAGAAGAGGAAAAGCAAGCTCCTGCCTGCTAAAAGCAGAGTTAAACAGGAACCCCAGTTGCATAAATATTTGTATAAATTAATGTAGACTCTTGGTGGCATTACTCAAGTCTGTAAGAAACAGCATTTACACAGATCTATATTTTTTAATTATTTAAATGAGTGTGCTAAGCAGATTTTGGAAGCATCAATTAAAATAAACAGCCCGGAAGGACAGTTGACAGCTGTAAAGCACGTAAGAGATGCAATGCTAGAGTCATAAATAACACCGCCAAATGACACTAAGCTGTCTGTTCACATTTTCTAATGAAGCATTTGCATCCTTTTAAGATTTAACCATACGCGTTTAAGAGTTAGGCTAAATATATTCTTGGCATATAATGAACAACTGCATTTCTTCCTAATCCTTTCCTTATAAAAAAATATACCTGAGAAAAATAAGCAGTGCTCAGCACTTCCCTCCAGCACCCAGGAGTGCAACAGCAGATTACTCCCACGGCCCTCTCCTCGCTGACCTGCTCTTCTGCAGAAGTCACCTAGCACAGACCCTGGGCCAGCCGAGCTTGGCTGTCTGCCTGCCAAGCCTGCGTCTCCATGCTGCGCTTTCCCATGCCTGGGTTCCCTAGCCGTCGCGCTGCAGGCACCGAAACTCACCCTGCATGGAGCGGAAAGGGTTCAGGAGAGCGTATCAGGTTGGGTCGTGCCACCTACGTGATCCCATCGCTACATTTCAACTCAACAATGCGTATTCCCACTGTGTACAAAGCACACCAGGCAGGGCAAAGTTAGAAAAAGAACTACTAACATATACAGAATATTTTTGTATACTAACAGATATAGATTCTTGGTTCATGGACTCTGCAAGCATCTACAGAGTCCTCCCTTTGCTTGGCAAACAACTGCTCAACTGATCTAGACTGACCCTACTCTAAAAGTGTCCTACCAAGGTTAGGCTTTGACTTTGACACCTAAAGCAAGGAGTAAAGTACACCTGAAGTATCTCTTAGAGCACTGCAGGTGGGAAGCCATGCTGGGAAGCTGTTTTTCACAACAAGTCCCCTATCCCATGCACATCACTACAGCAAGGTGACTGTGTGCATTTTATGGCAGTAACATATCACTGATTTCCATTACAACTAACTTCTAACCACCTCCTCCTTAAAGTCAAAAATACTTTGAAGAGAATGAATTAGATATACTTACTAATGAAGCCTAAATAACATCTACTTTTCCTAGCAAATAACATTCAGACATTACATATAACGTGTAGGAGACAGTACTTAGCTGGGGCAGAGAGAATGAACTTTTTGTACACATATTACTTAGGAGACTAATCTTCCAAACTTGCTCCCAGGGTAGTTCATGGACTATATTTTTTTTTTGGCCTTGTTTCCAGAGGTACAGGATTAGGTAATTAAACCACCAACAACAAATTTAAAAGCCCTTCCATACAAAATAGGACCCACATACGCTTTTGGTAGAATTTTTTCAGATAAAGGCCTCTGTACCCAGGCTGCTCACTACAGAAACAAGCTTCCACTCTTGCCAAGGCATGCTTGATTACTTCTGAAATTATTAGTAATTCAGTTATCATTTCACTTTGAAGAAAGAACAGCATTTTTGGCTTCTTTGACCTCCCAAACTTTTATTCAAACAGCTTTCACAATGCAGCAAAACTGCAATAATAAACTCAATTATTGCCTGCATGTAATCCCTTTAACAACTGACACCCAGAAGCCTCTCCGATCTTACAGGTGCAAAGTCTCTGCGCTGCTTCTGCATCGAGGCTGGGTAACCATTGGTGGCACCTGAGCAAGGACAGCTTCCAAGAGGACTCCACGGAAGCCGTGCATTCACCTCCCACAGCAGGTGTGACTAAACTCTCAAGTTTTATTCCTAAAAACTTGCTCTGGGATAAGTGATCCAACTAGAGTAAGACTCTTTGAGAACACTGGAAAAAGTTGGGAGAAAAAGGTAAGAATAAAGGAAAAAGCTTAATTGCTGCTCAGAGGTTTACAGAGCTTTCAAAAAATAACAATAAAGAAAAATTGACATAAATATTAGCTAACTGATTTGGGTCAGTGCATATACAGGGTGTTATATATGGAATAGGACTGTAGAGAGACCCTGCATGGACTGTCTTCCTTCAGGTATAATGCTAAAATAAATTCAAGTGTACTATGCCGGAGTAGTAGAGGGGATTTTTGCCTTTAACACAGAGCACAAACCAGCCGTTAGCTAATTACACTCACCGAAGCCAAGTGATTCTGCACAGCAGCACGCCTGCAGTATTAGGCTACAAGCAGCACTGCAAAAAGCTTTCTTTTCCTGAATGCATGATACGCCAGCCACGTCAAACAGGAAAGTGACATCTAACTGTACGCTAATATAAGCAGAGTCATGAAAAAGTACAGTATATTTGCACTTTTCACTCCCTCATGGTTTTGAAGTCTCCATTTCCCACAGAGTATTTCCAAAGACAGGAAGAATACCAGAAGTACTTCAAAATGTAGTAGTCAACACAACAGTATTTGCTTTTATTTGCCCAAGAGTCTACTTGATTTTTTAACTAAATGTCAGCTATAGCAAGTACGTACCACACAAGCACAGAGAGATATAACTTGAATTTCTTTTGTTTGAATATTCTGTATATTCACTACACAAATCTTGTGGAGGACCCTTTTCGTAGCTATCTTCGTTTATCCTCACCAGTGAGGAAAAACTAGATACACCTTGAAAGGAAAATTTAGCAGCTACTCAATGTTTTATGTTAACAGAGAATGGCATATATGTAAAAACTCATAATGTGATGGATGAAATAAAACTATTATTAGAAGAGAGTAAAAGTCAGAAAGCTGCAGCTTTAGAGAAGTTTCATATTTGTTAAAAAGTACTCTCCTTCCAAACTTTGAAAGCTAAGTGAAATAAAATGTTGGGGGATGTTGAAGGATTCTGTTCAACTATTTCTTTTACTCTATAAATCCAAACAGAAAACACTGAAGTTGCACTTAGCAACGAAGGTTCAAACTTCACCTGAAAACTTCTACATTTACAACACCCCCACACACTACTTTGTTTTGATCGTACAGCAATTAAAACACTACCTTTCCGTTCTGATTGTTTCTTCCGCCTCCGTTTACAGCGCCGCTGGACCGTGCTGAAGAGGGTCCCCATGCCGAAAGCCACAGCAAGAAGAGATGCCATGCAGTCTTGCCGGCCTGCTGCGCCCCTCACCCCCTCGCAACGCGGCAGCGATGTGTTCCTGAGAGGAGGGTTACCCTGCACTTCCTTGCGCTCCCCTCACCCAGCCAAGGCCCGTTCCTCGAACTGCAGGACATGCCGTGCAGTCCAACGATGAACAAATGCTGCAGCAGCCCGTCCCTACCCACCGCAAGAGGCACATGTGATGATTAACCCTTCGGTAAGTGAAAGGGGCAAGGACACTTTTCTTAAAAGGACATTATCAATGATATCCTCACTACTGGGTGTGGAAAGGCAAATTTATTTTTATTTCCTTATTTTGTTATTAAAAAAGGAGGGCAACCCTTTGCTGTGGCTTCAGCCTTATACGTATCTCAGAAAGGAGAGACATAAGCAAGGAAATGTTTATACATCTTAGTGCATGAAACCAAGATGCCTTCAGCATCCTTTATAATTGCTTCTCGTGGTCTTAGTTATGTATTTCATACATTGCCTAGAAATGCACAGAATATATTTGTGAATAGCAGGAATACGCAAAAATGCAAATCTCAAAGAGCAATGTCCTAGTCGCACATTTTTCCATACAAGGGTTTGTATGCTGAGTCTTACCAAGAGAATTCCCAATGTCCACATTAACAGTAGCATTTGCCTGCCTTTTTATAACCAAAAAAGCAATATGTGACATTATGGGATACTGTGATATTATCCTGTTTCCCCAATTTGAGCAACGCCAATGGCATCCTGGGGTGCATTTAAGAAGAGCGGCCAGCAGGTCGAGGGAGGTTCTCCTCCCTCTCTGCTCTGCCCTGGCGAGGCCCCATCCACATTCCTGTGTCCAGCTCTGGGCTCCCCAGTTCAAGAAGGACAAGGACCTCCTGGAGAGAGCCCAGCGGAGGGCACAGAGATGATGAGGGGAAGGGAGCATCTCTCCTGGGGAAAGGCTGAGGGAGCTGGGGCTGTTCAGCCTGAGGGAGAGCAGACTCAGAGAGGACCTCATCGATGCTTATCAATATCTCAAGGGCGGTGTCAGGAGGATGGGGCCAGACTCTTTTCTGTAGTGCCCAGCGACAGGACAAGGGGTAATGTGCACAAAGGGGAACATGAAGTTCCAGCTGAAGATGAGGATAAACTTCTTTCCTGTGAGGGTGACAGAGCCCTGGCACAAACTGCCTCTGGAGTTACTCAAATCCCACCTGGACACTGTCCTCTGCAGCCTGCTCTGGGTGACCCTGCTCTAGCAGCGGGCTGGACTGGGTGATCTCCAGAGGTCCCTTCCAGCCCCCACCATGCTGTGATCCCGTGTAACTGACTGAACACACACTGATCAGTAGCGCAGACCAGGGGTTGCAGATATCCTTTAATACTGCCTGTAGATTAAACCTTGTGGGACAGCAAACATCTTCCAGCAGAGGATGTCTGCAGATGCAAGCTCCACAGGTAGAAACTTCAGTGTGTTACTAAAGCAGGGAGACTTCTCTGACAAGTCGACCCCATCTGCTCTCAGATCTTCATTTCTCAGCGTACCAGGCCTTGGCTCTTTGGAAGATAGCACACGATCAAAGCCAGATAAATTCTGGTAGATGACTTACGTGGACCTTATGTCTGACATTTTGACAACTAGCCAGGCAGGTGTTTTTGGAAAAACATTGCCACTGGCATCTTGAATTAGCAGTACCTCACTAACCAAACCCAACACACTAAAACTCAGCACCGGGATTGGGTTGACCTGCAAACAGGGAGCCTCCTGCTCCCTCTGCTGGCACTTGTTCTCCGGATCCTTGATACCAGCTTGTTCATCTCCAGTCTGTGATGGAAAGCTTCTGAGATTGAGTTACCTTGTTGGCTGAAATTACTTCTGCAGAAAGCCTAAACGCCAAGGGCTGCAAACTTCCCCACTTAATTCTGAGAAGCTGAGGTTTTACTGAAGTTTTACTTCTGAAGTTTTACGGAAGTTTTACTGTGGTCTCAAGGAATGTGGGCCTGGCAAAGAGTGG
>KL258699.1:28800-47540 GCA_000699545.1 Podiceps cristatus | reverse complement strand
CTTTCCCTGTAAAATAGCCATTAGTCCAGAAGCATACCTTAAAACACATACTTTTTCTTCCCATTCCACAGAATCATAGAAACATAAAATGGTTTGAGTTGGAAAGGACCTTAAAGATTTTTCTCTCTCTTTCTTCTGATTGCTTCCCTTTGTTTCTCCTCCTCCCCTTCATTGCACTCTCTCTATTATTTTCTCACCTGTTAGGTCGAAATACGTTGGAGAACTGCCATCACATCATATTTCCAGTCTGATAGCAAACACTTGGATATCTTTTAGCAAAACCTTCCATGCTTCATTTCATCACCTGTGAGAAACACCATTACAAGAGCCACACTTGATACCTTGTGAAAGAAAAATTGGCATCTGGCTTTCCAAACAGGAGGGTAAGCCAATTTACAGTATTAAACACACATAGCATGTTAATAATAACAACAGATAATCTAATTGCACAAAAAAAGTGTGTCATAAAGTGCAAATAGATTTCATGTCTTTACTATTAAATTCCCAATCCAAGTTTGACTAAAGAAAAAACTGTAAGAGTCACACATGATGTAGTTATTATTAAACTTTATTATATTACTTAATATTCGTAGACATGACTAAAACTCTCATTAAGCATATGTAATAATAAAATTCATAAAAACTTTGCCCCTTTTTTCCCTGATTGCTCTCCATACACCTTGCTCACCAATCTCTTTTTATGTATCCTGCAGTAGTGGCATGGACATAAATGAAAAAAAAAATCCCAAACACCTGTTGTTTTTATAATGTGTTTAAAATTAATTTTCATTTGCCTCTGAAAAACATCCTGGAAACATGTAGGTGCTGAAACCCAGGTATTTGGCACACAGCTGAATCAGATGCAGGTGTAAATTAGGAATGTGTATTTTCTAAAATCAGTATTTACTTTCTTACAATTACAAACAGCTTAGTCTTCATAAAGAAACATTCACTGTTCTGAGGGGATATTTGCTTTGCACTTAAAATTGAAACTGGCCACTTTAGGACTTTACTAAGGTAAAAGCACCCAAAGATTTATGGAAAACCTGGCTTCTAGCTCCTAGACAACGTGAGTGTTTACCCAAACTTCTTTAATGAAGTTCCTCTCTTACATTTCGTGGTGGTAGACAGCTCGAGGAGCCCTTCTGAGAGCTGCCTATGGCCAGAGACCACAAAGCCCATCTCATGTCAGGAGCCCTTCTGAGAGCTGCCTATGGCCAGAGATCACAAAGCCCATCTCATGTCGAGCTTTCGGGGTGCATCACGGTGAGCATGTGGCAGCAGAGTTGTCCCAGGAATCCCACCATCCCACTGGACAGGCAGTCTACTCCTCACCAGGACAGGCTCAACAGCCCCATCAGGCTTCCTCCCTTTATTCCGCATCCAACCTCCCTGACAGCCTTGGCACCATCAGGGCTGCAGAGCTGATCCAGAGCTGGTGACTCACCAGCAGCTGAAAGGTCTCCCACAGGCTGCTCTTGAGCAGTATAAAGCTATTTTTCCTTTGTGGATGAGGCATATTAGACAAATTGTGCAAAAATCTGAGATATGCCCTTGTATTATGAGGAATTTGAAGTGGCAGAATAAATATTGAACATCAGCTGAAACGTCAGGAGATAAAATAAAAAAGATTAAGAAAAGCTCTGGGACTAACAGCACTGGTCTGCAGCGGTATCATACCTATCCAAAAAGCGATGTCAATCGGTGTGGACAGAGTGCTACAAAACTCATGTTTGTTTATATTTGAGGCAAACATGTCTTGGACTAAATGGAAAGCCACAAAGCTGACATACAAAGATCATCCGTGCTGATAAAAGAAGCATTCATAAACATCACTAGTTATCTGAGACATGTAAAGGAGCAGAACAGAGGATCACTGAAGCTAAACGGGGAAAGAAAGTACAGCTGGAAGACTTGGCAGTGCTTTTCAAGTTTTACTGTACTACAACCTGGTGCTGTTACAAAAGAAAATCTCAGGCTTTCCTTCTTATCCAGCAACAGAAAAAAACTAAGTTGTTTGAAAAAGTCCCTGATTGCTGAGGAGGAATCTATGCATTAAACAAAATGAGCAATTAGTTTTCAAATAAATACAGAGTTTGAAAGAAAACCTCTAGTAAGTATAAACAAAAAAGATGTAACCCAGTATTTGAAATTAACATTGTCCACTATTTAGCAATGGAAACAGTTAAAAAAAAAAATGTAGATAAGAAAATGGAAATAAATAAATAAATATATCCACAATTAAGATGCTTGGTTTTGAAAGTCCCTAATTATAAGTTAACCGTCATGTACTCCAGGTAGTACTCCAGGTAGTTGTGAGATTAGCTGATTCTTGGCTCCTTGCTCTAGAGTACAAGGCATCAAGCAGAGATGCTCAGAAAAGATTAATCATCCAATTGACCCCTATGGGTACTACAGCTTTGGGGTGGCCACAGCAGAAGGCAAGTGTGCAGAACAGTAAGCATATTGGAGTTTCCTTTACCTGCCTTTGCATCCAGTGAACTAAAATATCCATTGCAAAATTGGGCTGTTTACCCTATAAGCAGTGTAAATCTATGACTGTTATTAAATATCAGATACAATAGTTATTAAAGGAGGTCATATAGCTCTGATTTTTAACAATATTAAGGCCTACCAATCCTGACTTGAAGTCAAAAGCTACTGGGTTAAAAGACTCCTTATTTTTCTGCCATTTTCCATAAAATGAGAAGCTATTTAAATTTTAATATCTGGTTTGTCTATAAAGTTAAAAACTATACTGTCAAATGAAACTGTAATTCTCAGAGAAGTTTATTGCTAAATTAACAGCAGTGAGGTTAATTTGTGAGTTTCAGAAACAGAACACTGGATTTTTCTGAATGATGTTTTTTCAAGTGCCTGGAAGTACTCAAGAATCAGGCAAAACTTTACAAACCATTTCAGAACCTGAACTGTGAATTGATTTGGAATGTATTATTATTAGAATGAAAACTTTTTAAATTTTAAATTAGCTCTTCTGTGTATTTAGCACCATTTAAACACTCATACCTGAACAGTGAAAAATATCTGTATTTAACAGCAATATAGCTGAAGTTTGTAATAGTGCATACCATCAAGAAAAGGGGAAAGAAAATATAACTTAATATAGATGAATTTGTTCATTTAAGTGCTATAGCTATCAAATGATTCAGTTTTTACATTACATAAGACTAGTGCCTCCTCATATTTGACCTTTTCAGTTTGAACATTCTAGCTTAAACTTCTGTTTAAAAAATATGTTTATCCTTCTGACTTTTGAACAGAATTCACATGGTATAGGTCATTGTTCTTCCTTTGAAATTCATGGCTGTGCTTTGGGGAAGGGCTGTGCTGATACCCCCTAGCACATGAAGCAAGATACAGACAACAGCTAGTTGGAACCAGGCTTCCTAATTCCCATTCTGAAACCATCTCCAGCAGCATTTCATAGGCAAGTGGCCTTGTCAGCTTGTATTTTAGGAAACCATATTGTAGGTCCTTACGAATAGGAAGAGCTATTTGAAGCAATAAGGATTTCCTTTATCCGCCACTTAGAAGTTGCAAAGGCTGATCTGAAGGCCACAAAGAGGAAAAGGATGCATTTCATTGGAAAGAGACCATAGAAAGATAAAAGCTCAGACTGAAGATTCAGATTAAGATTTTTGTCCACCTGGTAGACTAATATTAAACCAGTGGTAGCTGACTTCTCATGCAACTCTGTTCTTTGTTCATGATTTTCAATGTTCAGTCTCTGAACTGAAATAAAAGGAAGAACATATTAAAATATCAGTCATTAAAATGATTAACATTATTGCAATTCAGTATCTTTCAAGTGCCATTGGAAGATGAAAAAAATGAATGACAGAAAAAAAAAAAAACACCAAAGAAAAGACACAATGGAAAGAGAGGGAAAGCAAAAAAACTAGGAAATGAGAAGTGGTAGTAAAGACCTCTATACTACTTTAAACTATTGTCCTGGAGCTGAGAGAAGAGAATACAGAAAAATTAAAATTAATCCATAAATGACAACACTGATGTTGTCTATGTAAAAAAAAAAAAAAAAAAAAAAAAGCAGACTATGATTCATGAGGTCAGTTTAATTCTTTGTTTGTCTTTAATTCTACATTGCTTTTAATGTGGTGTAAACTATGGTTTTAGAGCAGACAATACATGCAAGATGGTCTGCTTTATTTACATACTGTTGGTGGTTAAAAGTGACCACTGAAGTAAGACAAAAGAATGAAAATTGATATTTATCATTCTAGGTCAGGGTTATACAAATAAAAAGAAAATGTTCCTTTGTGGTAGAGATGGAATAATAGTTAAAGTATGAATCAATGAACAGGACAGTTCTCCAACAACTTAGTTTGGAGATAGTTTTGCTCTTCATACTCACACTGTGTACAACCTTAGTCCTTGAGGAATTATGCAAGGTAGTAAAAATCTTTCTAAGAAGTAAAGTTATTACTACAAGTTTTGTGTACACCATCAAATGCCTTCTCACTTCCACAGGTGCCCTGCTAAAAGAGTCAAAAGCAAGCCACTGATTCCAGCATACTCAAAGTACTACCTGTGCACACAGAGCAAAAAGCTGCCTTCCCAGCTTTTCCTTGACTTGTAGCAACCCTCACGCCATACCCCTGCATTGCCAGGCATCTGGCTCTAGCCACCCCCGCGCCCGTACCTGCCTCGGGCAACACCAGCTCATGAGTTTCTGCTCTCTTCTGTTGTCACACCTGCACTTCACTGGCACAGCATGGTGCCACTGAAGAGCAGTGAAGGGGTCATGAGAGCTATAAGCTGTTACAGCACAGCTGCCTTAGGGACATTTTCTTCTGTTGCATTCATTTTTTATAAAAATGTATAAAATGATATTACTTTGTAACATATAAAGAATACTTGGGAAAGACAGAATTCCTTTTCCATTAGCTAGTATACACTAGCTTTACACTTTAAGCCTTAATGAACCCTTACTCTGCTATATAAAGACTATGGCAAAAAAGGATTGACATTTGAAGAATAATTTTTAAAACAAAGGTCAAGAGTACTGTGGTCTCCCTTCTTTAAGTCACTTTAATGAATAGACATATTACCCTCCAGAAGCAATATAACTATTGGAATGGATCTCCCTCAGTAGCTTTAATCTACTACCTACCTGGAGGAGAATTAATTTGGTATTTATTGATCATTTACTCTTTTGTGTAAGCCAATAATTGGCATGTATAACAAAGTAGCCTCTTTGCACTCTTCTTTACACTGTCAAGACAGCCACAACATTGGTTGTGCTCCTCGGTAAATGTGCAAGCCCATGCACAGTCTTTTCTAAGTGAAGTGCATTTAGTTGAAGTTTGATCTTGTTTCTAGTATCTGGCTGTTTCCCGACTACAAGAATAAATCTGTTTCTAGATAACTGTATCTGTAAGGAACCACAATATTTGCTTTGAACACAGTACTGATGTAGTTGAAGTACAAAGGTGTCATCATTGATATCAGTGGAGGTCTAGGTACAGATCCAGTTTTTCTTGAGAGTTTTTCCAGGGTTGGAATCAACAAGCTGTAATTCTGGCTCTACTGCGCTATGACAATAGTTGCAGCATTTTACTGCATATCTTTCTAAGCACTGAGGAATAAACAAGAATTTAGTAACATTTAGTAACAAAATTTAGTAGGAAAGTTAAACATGACATTCCTTTTCTATGAATTGCCATGATTTAGTCAGCATTATTCAGAACACGTGTTTGTTCTAAGCATCAGTTCTATACACTGCATTCTACATAGTTGTTTACATCACTGATATCTCTGTTCTATATAAAATTGCTTTAGTGTCAATCTTCTAAAGCAGGAAGAAAATAGGGGCTCTTAATTGATTTCCAAAATGGTATTCCTGATAAAAAGAATTCATTTTCAAAGGATGTTTCTGTAAGCAGATTCAAAACTAAAGAGGAACTGGAAGAGAAGTTACAGTCTCCAGATGTTCATTGAAAAGCTAGACCAAGGTCTCATTCAATTGAACTTTCCGAAGATGTTCATTTTTGTTCAAAAAGCTACTTACTTTTTTGTCCAAAAAGTGTTACTATTACAAACTTCAGCTTCTTTTAATGTTAAACACTGCTGGTCATGAAATGTTCTCCCTACATGAGAAAACCTTCGTCATCTAAAACAGTTGCAAACATTCTGCCTACAACCAAGACTATGAGCCAAGACAGAAATGCCAAAAGAGGGCTGCCCAAGTTAAACAGGATGTGGTGACAAGTATCTACCGTATGCTTACTTTTTCACTTGGTGCTTGAGAAAAGGTGGTACAAGCTACTGGTGTAGCCTAAAGCAACCGTGAGCATTACTAATGCCAGCAGGATGCTAGCCCACTGAATTCCTATCATTAACAGCACAAAAAAATGTCCCACAACATCATGGGCCTCTGATCATGTGCCTGAACTGGATCTGTGCTGCTTTTCATGCTCTACCTCAGTCCAGGAAACTGCAGAAATGGGCAAATGCTCAGGAACACAGGTTCCTGAAAGCTCAAACTAGACTAAATAAGGCAGAATTGCAAGCCACGCAATGTAGGAGAGAATATGAAATAATCAATGTCGTATCTCTACTTGATTCTGCCCAGCCACCCCCATAACATCATTTCAGTCCAAGACTTAGGTCAGCCCTTGCTTTGCCTCTTCATTATGATGGGTCAACATTCTACACTTGACTAACTCAAAAGAGGTGCTATACTCTATATAAATGGAATTCGAACATAAACACCAGCATCAGACATCCAAATATCCATTTCTAGTACCTGACTGACAAAATCATGCTGTGAGTATCCAGCTTTGAACTTTGACCTAACAGTGTTTCCCTCATAGAGTATGTCTCTGTTTACTCATAAAGTTACCAATAGATGTCTGATGTTCTCCATCAGAAGAGGGGTGGCCAGCAGGGACAGGGAGGTGATCGTCCCTCTCTACTCTGCCCTCGTGAGGCCCCACCTGGACTCCTGTGTCCAGGTCTGGGGCCCGCAGTACAAGAAAGATGCAGAACTGTTGGAGAGGGTTCAGAGGAGGCCACGAAGATGATGAGAGGGCTGGAGCACCTCCCCTACGAAGAGAGGCTGAGGGAGCTGGGCTTGTTCAGCCTAGAGAAGAGAAGGCTGCGGGGGGACCTCATTGCAGCCTTCCAGTACCTGAAGGGAGCGTACAAACAGGAGGGGAACCAACTTTTTAAAAGGGTAGAAAATGGCAGGACAAGGGGGAATGGATTGAAGCTGAAGGAGGGAAGGTTTAAATTAGATATTAGGGGGAAGTTTTTTACAGAGAGGGTGGTGAGGTGCTGGAACAGGCTGCCCAGAGAGGTGGTGGATGCCCCGTGCCTGGAGGTGTTCAAGGCCAGGTTGGATGGGGCCCTGGGCAACCTTGTGTAGGTCCAGGCCTGGAGGTTGGTGTCCCTGCCTGTGGCAGGGGGGGTGGGACTTTGTGATCCTTGGGGTCCCTTCCAACCCTGACCTTTCTATGAATCTATGAATCTATGAAATGTTACTGATTTTTGCCTGTGTCCAGACCATAATTCCTCTTTGAAATATGTTCCCTCTACTTAACTTGATGCTGATAAATAGAAATGCTCTAAGGTGATCATGACCATTCATTTTTTCACTGTAAAATTAACACCTGGACTGTAGGTTTGCAAGGCAAGAGGGTTGGCAAGAGAAGGGTGTAGCTGGTGTACTGTTACATAATTGTCACAAACGTCCAAGCTTTTAACGTATGAATGTGGCCAATGTGAAGCAGATCTTTTCAGAAGCTTGAGCTGTTAAATGAGTCAAATGTGATCATAGAGTCTATAAAAATAATGACTCTTTAAAAAAAATAAAAAGTGGGGGGGCAAAACAAAACAAAACTGACTCTTCAGTGCTTTATTACTAGAGCGTTCATTTGTTGGCTTTTTCTTGCTTCTGCTTTTGCCGACTCCCCATTCTGTGCCACAGCATCTAGGACCTACCCTGCCATTCACTCTCCCTAAATCCATAGTGCTCTGTCCCACTCTTAAACCATTATTAATAGCAGCAGGAGCAGTGTCATAGCACTTCACAATGAATCCTGAGTAGATTCTGAAAACAACCATTTTCAGAAGACATTGCGTTCCCTGCAACTGCCCAGACTGCCTCTCTGGCAAGAATACCATCTAAAAATAACAAAGATGCTGAACATTTATGTCCACAGGAACTAGAAAGAGATTTATAGCTTATTTTTAATTCAGTAAGCACTTCAGGTAGTAGCAAGCTTTGACTGCAACCAGTCAGTGGACTAGATGGTTCACATCCCTTGAGTAGTTTGCTGAACCTCCATATCTCATTACTTATTCCCTATGATAGGTAAAACCCTCGCTTTGTTACTGTGTTCGTTTCTGTATCTTACTTGCCAAATTTAACAGCAATGAACCCATGTAACGTATTTTATAAATTTAGTGATTACATTCATAGTAGCTGTTTTATTTTCCCCATAAGAGTGCTTCTTGAAAGTCTTTATACTGAAAAACAGAATGACAGTGCTTTGGATTAAATGAGCCAGATCTTCAACTCTGGAAGGATAATTTTGTTTCATTCCAGTGGGACAACGTTGTTCAAAAGCCAGTTCCCCTGACCTAGAGGATCTTCCCTGACTTCATCTCTCCTGGTGGACTTTTCTACTTTGTAATTAAATATTCACTGGGTAAGAGAGAAACGAAGAATGAAGAAGAAGGGAAAAAGTAAGCCCCTTGTAGAGGTTCCAGTCGTCTGGTCCAAGGAATATTTAATTATTTAAACAAAGTGAAACTACTTCTCTGGAAAGGATGAGACAGTTCCTCCACAGTGGTTACAATCCAACAGAGATCATGAACAGAGGAAACCCAGTGGGTAAATCTCAACAAGAAAAGAGACACCTGCTTAGCTCTTTCAAATAATATAAACAATTGTACTTACTAAGTGAGTTTAGAAGGAAAAGCTTAGTTGATTAGAAAAATAATTGTCCTTAATTAGATGTTTCATATTGCTTTAAAATTATTGTTCTATCCTGAAATATTCAGGTAGGTATCAAGGAAGGAAAGCAATGTGAAATTCATCAGATTTTGTGGGCCTGCTCCTGTAACAAATACGGGATATTTGTTGGGATGGTCTGTCCTAAATTATGTTACACAAACTTTTCTAATCTTTAGTAAAGTTAGCAAAAGCCTGAGGGGGAGGTACCCTAAAAAGAAGAAGAAAGTATTTATGACAGAGGGGAGATTTCTAAAGCAATGTTGATTGATTAATTAGTGGTGTTACATACACTGTGTACCTTTACCAATGACGTGCTGAATCCAGCTGATAGGTCAAATGCACAAGTGAAGTTTTAATGAAAACAGATGCCCAGAGGATCCTAGAGCAGCTGTGTCTGCCCATCGCTCCATGTGTGGAACATCTTTCTGTTGCTTCACAGTGCTGCACTCCCCCACTTCCAAGAAACCAGGGGCCTCTTAAAACAAGGTTGAAAGGAGAAAGGCTTGCTAGTCAGCTGGCAACATATCTGCATTTTTAAGCTAGCCTGGATACAGCAGAGGAGAGCTTAGTTTTTGCTATGTGACTGACCTCTCTTAGCCAAGTTCATAGCAGTGTGAGCTATCAAATATGACAGGCTCTTGGCAAGCATTTGCATGCTTTTGGCTGGAATGTCTTCCAAGCCCAGCTGGGATCAATTAAACTAAATAATCGTTCTTGCAATAACTAGTTCCTACCACACTCTTCAGAAATTGCTTAGTGTTCAAATGTAAATACTGTTAAGTTCATACCTTGCTTACCCTTCCCCCACTTTGGAGAAACAGTGACAGAACTACAAATCTAAGATTTTTAAAGCAATCTCTCAAAGGTTGAATAAGGAAGAAACATGGCATGTGCAGGCATATATTCTTGTCTTCTGGTTTGTCATCACAAAATCCATTTTGCTTATCCAATATCCTAAACATGAATAAAAACCCCACCACACATTCATTTCTCTAGACTTCTCATTAGATGGAGGTGTCATCCATAATTGATAGTGAACTAGTCTAACAAAAGTGGTATCAAATCCCACCTTCAAAATTTGGAGTAACTGACCAAAAAAGCATCTGTTGTGCTATAACTCAAGTGTTTCCAGGTCGTCCAGGTAATGCTCACATTAGAACAGGGAGCATTTAAATTCAAGATCAGTTTTTCCCACTGATTTCACTACTGTACGGAGATTTGAACTGGGCAACATGAATAATCAGTCTCTACTTTTAAAAGATGTAAAACAATGTAACTGCAGCAAACACATGACTGTTTTTTATTGTGACTAAAAAGCAGAATTATTTTCCATTCAGGTTTAAAAAAGTGTTAATTTTTATAATTCAATAATCTCCAGATCTTTCCTGAGAGAAGCCCATGCTAAAACTATGCATCCAAACAGTTACTTACTCTGAAGCCAAACAATATTTACAGTTGTGAAGTACCCAGTTACAGAGGAATACAGTCCTCTACCTGAATAAAAAGAAATACGATCTTTTTTTTTTTTTTATGAAGATCACGTAACTTTACATGCTAAATTTCCAAAACCTAATGTAATACTAAAAAAGCACTTGTTCTGCTAGACACTTGAATGCAGTTGGATTGGTCAGCTGCTCAAAGGCCCTCGATCAATGGAAGCCAAGTTTTTTATGATCCTGTGAAATGTCCAGTACTACCCTGGAATAGTGCACTGTTTTGTCATTGCATTCCTTGGGTAATGACTTTCCCCACCAAGCATTCTCCCCTTATTTGGGAGCTGGAATAGCCTGTCTGGCCTAGGCTCTGTCCACCATGTCTAGTTTGACAGTCCTCCCAAGGAGCTTGCAGAGCTTCTGCAAAGAGTCAGATTTTAAAAACTGTTAAGTTTTACAACTAAAAGTTCTAAAAATAATGTCTGACTTTAAATAAGCAGTGTGAATAACAGAAAGCCTGTAATGCTATCTAACTTCAGAAGCAATTCCTTAGCTGAAGAGTCAGAGAATGGCTGAAGGCACCAAGCTTGTCGGTTAAGTCCTCCTCTGTAAAAGGATCAGTAAACATGGTCTTACAAGGTCCTACATTTATTGGTTTTATATAACCAAAGCGAGAATATGCTAATTTCTCTAGGAAAAGAGAGAGTTTATTATAGTTGCCATTACTGAATGGTTCAACAAGAAAGCTTATGAGGTGAAATCTAGAAAACCTGTTCTGCCTCTGCCTGGTCCTGGGGATTTCACAGGAGGAGGTAGCCTTTGAGACCAGTAACAAGATCATTCAATGGGTGAGGATTAAACATTGGAAGTGTTTGCCAGTACAATCTATCTTTTGTAGGAGAGAAGTTAATCCCCAATATCAGCACATTTTAGTGATATGATTACACCTCCCATAGCCTGTCTACTGGTTTGTTTAAAAAACTATGTTAAAAAAAATCACATTCCTATGTAAAGTACATCCCTATTCCAGTAAACTCTCCAATGTAGGACATGTCATGCAAACTTAGAGTTACCCTTTTAAGGGTAAATCTCCATGGTGAGCTTGTAGGACAACCTCCTGGCAAGAAACCAAACCACCTGACAGCAACTCAGGAATCCAGTTCCTTATTTCATATATATAAATATCAGCTTCCATTCCTAGAATCTCATCTCTACACCAAACAGCCCTCATGATTTTGAGTATCAGTTTGCTGTTTCTGAAGGAGTCCTGAAGGGACTCCGTCTAAAATAGACTAGTTCACTAGGACAAAAAAACCAACCAACCAAACAAAAAAATCACAGCGCAACAGTGTTTTCCCATTATTTCCCAGCCTATGCCTGGCAACCTTCTAACATTGTTTTCAGACCGCATTCCAGGGAAGCATTTCCACTAGACTTACAAATGAGGAAGACAGGAATATGGATAACAAAGTGAAGATTTCTACTGGGTATCCCAAGCCAGCTCCCAGCCTCATCCTGTATCTGCTGGCCAGCTATGCTCTCCAGAGACCCATGGGCACAGGAGCATGGCATTACAGAGAGATTAACCCTTGAAGAGACCCCAGATCTACTGTGTAGACCACACCAGGTCTACAGGCTCATATGGACTCACCTAGTCAGGCTGAGCTTTCTGTGTCCTCTGAAGAGAGATGGTAGATCAAGAAAGGAGAACTACAATAGCTGAGAGTGGATACAGTAAGGTGGGACAGAGGATACTGAAAGGCTTTCAGTGTTGGGGAAAGTGTGAGTATAGCAGTCTTCAAGCAACAGAGCTAGACAAACAAAACGACACACATGTGACATGAGGAAAACAAAAGCATATGGGCTTAGAGCAGTGAAACACAGATATGAGATAGCCAAACAGATTACTCAGCTGACTAAAACATTAATAGGATATTATTATGGTACAGCCAGGAACCACGTAGAGGAAAGGAATTAGATTTTGCTATAAATTATCAAAGATCAACAGTGCAACAGAGTTACTCCAGATTTTGTCCAGTGTAACTGAATTAAAACATAGGAGCATGGGGGGAATGGGAGAGGAATAAATCAAGGGATACATAGTCAGTCATCTGGCCATTCACAGGCACAATAGCCAGCACTCAGAAATCGAGATAGATGGACAAACCAAAAGGACCAAAACAGTATGGCAATATGCAGTAAAGCTGAGAAGAGAGAAGGGAAAGCTGCAGGGAAGGGCTCCGCAGCTGAAGCAGAGAGCGCAGCTTGGCTCCTGCTGCCCTGCCCTGCCTTGGCCCCCCACCCGGGTACCAGATGGCCCGAGCTGCACCTGCCAGTGGGAGGCTTCTGGGAGGTGGGGTGAGGGGAAAGAGGCAGAAACAGCAGGAAAAATAGCAGGGGATATTCCCCTTCCCAGCACTGTGAGAGGTAGGGGGGGACACCCTGAGGAGCCCCTTCCCCTGTCTCTCTGTGCGAGGTGCTGGCCCGACACCTCCTCTCTGACTCTGCGTACCCCTCACTGTCCCCTAAACTGGCACTACTCAGAAATTACTTTCTTGGCAGAGAACAATGAAAGGAATAGGAATCGTTCATACTGCAGCAGAGGTTGTATAGACCAAACCAAATCCAAACGAGCTGTCAAGCCATTGAGAGCAAAGGCAGTGTGCTACCTAAGGGAGGGAAGGTCCAGCATTGCTCGCTGCCGCAGGAGATGCAAGTTACAATCACAGCAGATGAGCTGGGAGAAGAAAGCATAATTTTACCTGCTGTACACTGGTCAGTCACTCGTGCCAGTAAAATGACCTGTAATGCCTGAAAGGAGTCAAAGTTTCATACAGAGAACAACAGATAAGGAAAAGGGGAATCTGTGCTTTTGACTAGGAAGTTATCACTGTGACAGGACATCAATTAGTTGTAGCTTTGAGAAGAACATAAGATTTGTCCTTAAAGGAAGGACAGCAAAATAAAAAAATGGGGTGAGAACCTAAAAAACATTTTTTTTTTTTTTTTTTTGGCACAGAAGCTAGAATGATGTGTTATGGTTTTCATTTTAAGAAACTCAGAATGAAATCAAAAGGGTTTGTAAACTAACTCTGTCTTTCTCCATGCAGCCTTTCTCCTGGTCTTGCCCTCAGCCCAGCAGCTTAGCATGGGTCTCTGCAACAGCACTATGCAGTCTGCAGGTAAAAGCTCTTTGCTTTTCATCCTCTCTGAGGCTTGCGGCGTGTCTGCTCCCTGTCTCCCTGCAGTCTCTCAGGTTCTGCTCATGCAGCACGTGAGCTCGTGCTCACAGGCACGTATGCGTGCACGCAGGCGTATATGCTGGGATCTCCCTCTTCCCACTCCCCCCAGCTCTGCACTGAGCAGTCGGACCACCCTCAGACCCCCTTCTTCATCCAGACTCAGAGTGTGGCCACTGGGAAAAGGCAAGCCGGGCCTTCAGCTGTGTTGCCTGCTGACTTCGGAGGAAAGCAACGTGCAACGCATGGTAGCCTGCAAGCAAATAAAACAGCTCCTGTCTTTTACAGGCATTGACAAAGAGCCTAAAGGTCAGTTGAGGAGTTATGGAAAATTACATGTCAGCAATGTGCAGAAAGAAGCTCCAAAAATATTTCCAAATTAACACCATGTGTATTAATCTATGTTCTACATTAACTGTCTTCTAATAAAAGATCCACATTACACCCTCAATAAAATAGTAGCATTTAAAATCTTAGTAGGTATTTTTATATATTTGCTTATAAAATATTGCTTACAAAAGTAAGAATTTATTTATTTTAGCATTTAGACTATTAAGGTGGAACATGTAAGTCCTGGAGAAGTGAACCCTGTCTTTGGTCATATCTTATTAGATGGCCTAAAGTGCACGGGACAGAAAGAAGAGACACACAAGACACGTCAGGAAAAGAAAGATCTATATTATGCTATTAAGCTTTCTGTATGTAACTAACTGATGATGTATTAAAATCTGCCATCCAATTCCTAGGATGTCTTTTACTTTAAACAGGAACCAGCAGACATAATGCCAAAATACCTTACTGCCTAGCTAAGTGTAGTGTAACGCAACACATTAGAAACAGAGCCTGGTGAAAGGAGGCAGGTCCTGTATGCATGAAAGGTACATTTTGAGATTTCCTTTAAGCCTGTGGAATGCATGCTATATTGAAAAATATGTCTTAAACTCACAATCACTGCATCCATTTGTTGCAAAGGAAGTAACAACAGCGGATTCAGCAAAAGGGAACATGTCAGTCCTGTTGCACGATCTCCTGCTGGGGCCTGGAATGGCTCCTTGACTGCCATCGCTTTCATCTGTGTGAGCAGGGAGTGGAAATTGTTACCAAGCCAGAAGCGCCCTGGCAACGCGTGTGACAGCTCCTTGGTAATTTACTTTTTCTCCAGTCTCAGGAATCCACAACACTCATACTATTCCTTTCTCGCAAAACCATCAGTCCTTCCACTGCCCGCCCACGGGCTTAATACTTCAAAAACCCCCGCATTTGTCCTCTCCGTTTCCTTTCAACTGCCTGGTCATCCAATAAGGGTAAAATGTCCTAGCTGGGGATTTTGAAGGTAGCTTTCTAGTTGCCTTTGGTGGGGTTGAGTGGCAAGATTTAAGGTCCTCCAGTTCTTTAAAATCTGCTTGACTACCCACCAGGGGAGGGAGCTTAAAAGCGAGGAGGTGAGGGCAGAGAGAAACAAAGTGCTGTGGACAGAAGGTCTTTGGCTGTTTTGGAAAAGCAGACGTTTCTTTTTTGGGTGACAGTGACTCCACGGTGCATCTCCCATGCCATGTTCTGTCAGACACACTGTCAGGTGAGACAAAGATCTTTTCCAGTTACAAGAATAATGAGTATGCTCAGGAGGCTGGAAACTTTTAATGCATGCAACCAGAGATTTTTGCGTAAGCTCTGAAACTTTTTTTGGGGGAAAAAAAAAAAAAAAAAAAAAGAGGTGAAAGCACTTTTTTCCCCTGTTTTTCCTAAAGTTCAGCTAGCTCCTGCCACTGATTCACCTGACTACATTAGAAGGACTAGAGAAAGGACAAAACCTATGGGACAGAACCTTTGAAACATAAAGAAGTGCATATGCCTGCAGAGAGAGGAGCGGAGAGGTTATCTAGCAGGTTTAGAGCCTGTTGTGGAAGAGGACATAGTCCTTTCCATCTTTGGAACTAGTTCAAATATGTTACGTTTGCCAAAGTGCTAGAAGAAAAGTGCTGAAACTTACACCAGTGTTAAAAATGTAAGCTGGGACTTTCCGTCTCAAGACCCAGAGAGCCGTCATCCCCCACGCAGTCAGCCCTGTCCCTACCTTTCTGAGCAGACTGTGAGCTGGCTGTGAGCTGCACGTGACGCAGTGTGGCACCATGCCGACCGAGATGCTGGCCTAGGCCAGTGCCATTGCCCCTTTCAGGAGCTAGCATACCCCTTCCCAGCTGAGGGAGATCCTTACTGCTCTCTATTGCATGAGGCAGCCATGTGGTGGATTATATTAACAAAAAGCTTTGCCCCATTTCTCTAGAGAAATCTGCTTTAGAATTAGATTATTATTGCTGATCTTTATAGGATTTATGCACATGCAAGTATGTGGTCCAAATCTCGCTTCATGGTGGATCTAGTTCATGGGGTACTTCGATCTCCTCTCTGCCTTTCACCAGCAGTATGTAGAAGCACTCCTTCTCACATGTAGCCATGGCTTAAAAAGAGATGCCACTGCCTACAGTGGATCCACCCAGACTGCAGTGTGCAAAGAACACTAGGAAAATTAGGATCTGGTCCAGAGTGGTCCCACCCCAGCCTGGGTATAGATGTTCTACACTACTGAGATTATAAATCACTTCAGTTGTACAATAAATTTGTCATTCTTTCATTTTATAGCATAACTTGGGGGAGGGGGGGGAAGTCAGGAAAATATAAAAAGAAATCCATTTTAAACAGGAAATGATAAACAAGAGCATAAATTTATAGATGACCTAACAGCTTGTGAAGAGACATATAGTTCCACATTTCATTGAGGAATTGCATTACAATGCCTTCCTATAAACAAAGATTAACAAATGTTTTAATGATCACAGTTACAGATTAAAGACTTGAAAAAAGATTAAGGAAACAGAAAAAAAATCCATATTTTACCACCACTACTTTTAAAAATAGATTTGCTTATGAAATTATCTATTTTCAGTGTTTAGAAAATGATTAGGAGAGAATAGTAATAAAACCAGAAGCTTGACTCAGTCGAGAATAGATATTACAGATTTTTTTCTTCAGTTCTCATTAGTCATATAATAGCAAGAAAATAAATATTTGCCTGTGATGTGGACATACAGATCCCAGTTCTTATTACACGGAACATTTAGGCCTGTAGTGCTTGAAAAGTTGAATGTGAATTTGCAAATATACTTGGAGCAGACACATATATACATTTTGGCAAATTGTTTGCATCCGTGGAAAATGTTAACCTACCTTTGTATGATGGTTAATCTGAGATTCACAGTCTGAATTTCATAAGGAATGCTATAGCAGTGATTGTGTAACAACTGCCCGCAGAATTATGCCCCCATTAATTTGCAAGGTCCGCCTCACAGCCATTAAAGAAAGTTTGGTGGGAATAAGAGGCCATTAGAAACCTCTTCCATTAGAAGTGCCATCATCCCCTTTCCAAACGCGATACCATACATCTCAGTTATTTTCCTTTTCTTGTCATGCACATGAGAAAAATGAACCTTTTCTCATGATAAATGGCACCAGTCTTCTATAATTAAAACAAAATAATCACTGTGCTACACACATATACTCCCTTTAAGAGGACAGGTACTCATGATGGCTATTAAATACATCACTTGGGAATCACTTAAGTACCATAGTGATGAAAGCAGTGCACAAATTAGGATAGAACAGAAGATGCAGAAATTTGGTGTGAATGAAGGATTTGTTACTGCGGTCTTCAGCAATTTAAAGAGCATTAAATATAGACTGTAACAAGAGATGTGTAAGACACACTGGCTGCATCCAAGTAGGGAGCATGCAGCAAAGTAATATGAGTGTAAAGCTGGAACTCTGTGACAGCCTGAATATACCTAAAAAACCCCTCAGAGGGTATGAGTTCTCCCTTCCCCAGAGATTGTTTCCTGTATTTTCAGTAACATTTTATTCTACAACAGTGAATATTAATTGTGAATCCCCTGACTTTTGAGATAAATAAATAATTTGATAAGAAAGTTCATAAATAATTTTATGATAATATTCTGAATAAAGTCAGTTATTTTGATACATAAGATGCCTGAATGTTAAATAAGCCAGACTTTTGAAACATGTTCCAGTATTTGTCAAATGTGGTGAAAATGTGACTCTTTTTTTCCAGAAGCTGTGAGCTGAAAATTCAGCTGGAAATCTATGATGGCAAAATGAATACAGTTTTATTTAAAGCTCTGTCTCTCATTATAGAATATGATTGTGTTCAATTCTGTTTCTCTTCCAGAATAGATGGACTCCCTGCAGCATTGCAACAGAGGAAAGTATATGACACTAACAATATAAACTGGTGGGTGTTCTAGAATTAAAAATTGTGATGCTTGTTGCTATATTTCATCATGTGAGTTGTATACCTTCAGCTGTTTTCTTCAGCAAATGAAAGTAAATTAAAGCTGTCACTTACTGTTTTATACTATAAATTTTATTCCAGAGATGTTCTTTTATTATTGATAATTGTTACCTATGGATGATTCACTTGTTTCAGTAGCCTCTAGTATTTTCCTCTTTTTCACTAAAAAGATACAATAATATTATTGGACTGATGGCCTTCTGGAATCCCTGAACTTTTCCAGAACCACAAACCTGGCTATCAAAACATAGCCACAAGTGCTCCTTGGTGAGCAATAAAATATTCCCAGCATCCGCACTAAATCCAAGCTTTTATAGACAATTACAGGATCAAATACTTACAAGGAGCAAGATATTTTCAAAGACTGGCTGTGGCTACCTCAGACTGTGAATAGCTACTAGAGATATACCTATTTATGAGGAAACAGAGACATCTCTACCATCAAGCAAACAGCAATAAGTTGCAGACTGCTTTGTGAAACCCAGAGCAAACAAATCCTGCCAAAGCCATCTACAGCACTAAGCAAATGTCTTCTTTTCTTTATTTACTATCTAATTTTGTACTTCATTCCCATAATGTTTAATACTGGAATGTAGTACTTATTCATGGGAAGAACCTGAATTATGTAATTTTTTATTTAAAACACTGATTTTCTTAACTTGGGGAAAAGAAAGAGAGAATAAGAGAAAGAGAGAGAGAGGGAA
>KL258699.1:0-28767 GCA_000699545.1 Podiceps cristatus | reverse complement strand
AAAGAAAGAAAGAAAGAAAGAAAGAAAGAAAGAAAGAAAGAAAGAAAAATAAAATCTTTTATTACACTTTCTCCTCTTCTTAGAAAGTAAACAACTAAAGGTGAGCAATAGAAGATACTTTCCAGGTGGTGCTACCTAGCTCTTTAGCAAGTTTGTCAGGTAACATACTAGGTCTGATATGGACTCTGCATTTCCTATGTGTTCATGTTGCTGTTGGACGCACCAAGTTACCCCCTGAATCTGCTGGGATGCCATTTTTCCTTGACTTCTGTTTGATCTGAAAAATCTATGCATGTTCCATGGTGATGATGAGTAAATGCTTCAGAGGTTATGTTAGGAGGATGTTTCATAGCCATAAAGAGGTCCCTCTCCATGCTCCCTAACTTAATTACATAATTCAGAAATACCAATTCAACAACCCGTTCTAGGCTAGGCCTTACACTGTGCTTGTCACTGTGGTATTTATAGCTTGGCATTGCTCAGACCTTTTGGATCTGTAGGAAGGTTTATTTCTTTCTGTAGAAGTGAGTTGGGCAAATATATTTTTGCAACAAAAAGGTCAACAACAGAAAAAATTCTGGGAGACTTGGGTGACAAATTTGTTTTGTAAGTTTGGGTCATGCTGCCCACGTAGTTTGGCTAAAAAACATGGGGAGACATTTTAAAAGTAATGAATCATTTTCCTCAGCTAAAATGTTTCATCTTGGCATTTCCCAAAAAGTCTCTTTTTCACATTAGTCTCCAACAAACAACTCCAAATTATATTCAAAGATGTGATGCTTAATCTCTGTCCTCAACAGACAGGGTTTGCAAACAGTCTGAATTGTTCTGTAGCAGAACACATAAGCTCTGCCTCAGCGAGTCCAAGATCTCTTGCTGTATCTCACAGGAGCCCAAGGGCAGGGCATATCAGAGCAGCTCTCTGACCCTCCAGCTCAGAGGCTTCCACGTCAGACACCCTTATCTTTCCGTAAGACAACGCCGGGTGCTCCCGGGGGCTGACCCAAGGCGGTGAAAGGTGCTCCCGCGGCACAAGGCTCTGCTCACCCCATTTCCTGCACCACCACGTGCAAAATGCTCGGCTCAACCTGCCTGCCTTATCGCCAGGACCCTGCAGGGAGTAAGTGCCCAGCGCACCCTCTCTCCTCCCCAGCAGGCCCGGACACTGGGCAAGGCACTTGGCACTGGCTGCGTGAGAGCCGAGGGAGCAAGAGGCTGATCCTAGTCGTTTTGGCTAATGCACTGCAGAATGGGAGCCCTAGGGCAGAGCAGCAGGGAGGGTAGTACGGGAGCTTTTACTGAATTTAAACAGGAGTGGAATGGCCTAAGCAATAAAATTGCAGCACTAAGACATCTGGCTAGCGGCATGCATTAATTAGACAATGTTTTAAACATCTAAGCAGTAAGTACATACACTGTCTAAAGTGTCACCACTGTTAGAAACTGCAGGGACAAGGGGGGAACAACAACTTTTTCAGAGGTTGTCCCTTCATTATCTAAAATCTGTGAAAGGATATTAGCATCTGAAACTCATGAATAAGGGTTAATCCCTGACGACTGTAAATGGAAGGTTGCAGGTTCTCCTTTTTAACTTTTGAGGCCTTGAAGGCTCTGATTTAAACAAAAGAACCACAGCTAATGATGACCAAACCTGAGGTGCTGCCTGCAATGACACATGTACAGTTTTAGATACTTTCGCACTAAGAAATGTGAGATTTTGGTGGGTTTATTTTAAAATGAAATGATATCATAGCTTTTGAGTTCTGAAAGTTTCCTGCCATTTGTCAGTTTAATAAACTGAAGATTTTAATAGAGATCTTTTAACAACACATGCTGTACTCTGAAGGTGTGAATATTTCCTAACTAGCCAAGTTTACATACGGCTCACAGAGGAAACTCATAGGTTTCTTTGTAGCTTGACAGTGAAATTTAGCTATAACTGAGTAACATTAATAAAAGAAAAAAACTTTAGGACATCTGCTTTGCACACTGAAAGTCTTGGGTCATGCTTTAGAATTAAAAACATAAGTACATTAAATTAGGCTTCCAAATCCTCATTTAGGATGAGCAATTCTTCACAGATCCTAAGGGTCCACAAATCCCAAGGAAGATTGCTGTCTACCTCACACACCTGAAAGGCAAGCCATCTCATTCAGAAGCCTCAATATAAAATGAAAGCCTAATTTTAGGTTGCATTAAGGGCATTTAAGAGTGATCTTCTTGGCACTGAAAGGGAAGCATTATGAAAGAAAAAGATACCAAAAAAAAGAGCAGCTAAACCTTCCAAATGCATAATTTAAGAAAAGACTCCATCTAACTTCATAGATCCGTTGTTACCGTACATTTCAGCTAATGCAGTAATAACCAATGAGATATATGCTATACAAATACATGCTGCTTCTCTATTACAACCCAGACTCTGTGGTGTGGATGGTAGATACCCAAGTGGGAAAATGTTGAAACTTGACCAGAGTTTTAAATTTCTATAGAAAACTGTGTATAAGAAACATAGCACTTTACAAGTACAACACCCCCCACTCCCCACCCCAAGGAAAAAAAAAAAAAAAAAAAAAAAAACCCAAACAAAACACACCAAACTTCATTTATTAGAGCCCTTTTCCTCTTTGATGCACCGTAAACAGCGCACTGCTACAGCATAAGGAGGTTCAGAGGGGCCTCAGCACACCACACTAACACATCTGAAAAGGCAGTAACTGCTCGTTAACAAATTACGAAGTTTATGAAGAACTCAAGGACAGCAGTAATGCTGCTAGCTCCTTTTCACCAGCGGAAAACCCGGGTGAAAAGAGAGAGGGGATGGCATGGGCATCACACCATTAGCCTGCCTTGGAGCCTCTGCCTGCAGCGGCGGGCTCGCACCTGGGAAGCTGAGCGCGCCGGCAGCAGCTTGGCTCTGCGTGGGTACTGCCCGACTGGCACCGCCAGCACCCTCACTCCATTTCTGCTCTGTCACAAATGAAAAAAGAACAAATCATAATCCAGGGAAAGGGGTTGAAAAAACTTCAGCCCAGGAACTGACTAAAGTAGATGCTTCAAATGGAAGCTGTTGGACCAAATCATTTAATAGTTATTGCTAGCAACATTAACAATAACATTTTTGGTAGGGTGGATGAGGACGGACAACAGTATGATTTATTGTCACTTACGTTTTGTACATAAAACTGTGTAATTTTAATAATTTTCTTACTTTTATTGCCTGAGGTGCTTAAGATATATGTAACCTATTTTTTCACACCACAACAGCACTGTGAATACATATTTCAAAATTTTACAGAGTAATCAAGCTGGGACCTATTAGTTAGCAACAAAATGTCAGCTGAAACGAATCCATCCACTTTAAAATATGCTTTGTATTTAGCTGGGTCAACCAAATGTCCCTGAAAAAAAGTCTTTTAAAAAATTTAAAAAAACCCAAACATAATCAGTTTGCAATCCAAGTTCTTCATGATGAACTTTCTTTTCAATTCTCTTGGAAATGTGAAATTGCATTTTTTTTTCCTGGACAAGCACTGCAGCTCACACACCCATGGTTTTGCTCACACTGTGATCAGTAAGTGGGCAAGCAGAAACAACAAGCACTTTTGCTTTCATATTGGTCACCCTCAGTCACCAAGACATTGAAAGCTCAGGTGAATTTCTGTCATCTGCATTTAGAGACATTTGGGCAGCCAACATCTTGGAAGACACATCCATCTGCCGCTGTCAGGGAGATGCTGGCTATAGGAAATAAGAGCAATGAGCATGCTGGAAGGTGGAAATCGCATTTCTTTCAGAATAAAAGGTGAATGGTAAAGGAGATATGACCAAGCATGAAAGTATCTGGGATTTGCCTTACAGAAGATGTCATGTAGCTGAAACCCAGACTGAATAAATAAAACTAACTGCTTCAGACATGAGATTTTAGATCTGTGGGGCTCCTCAGACATCTGTGATAGGGCTATGCTAACTACCGTGTGCTTAGAAAATACACGTTTGTCTAGAGCCTCTTTGGGAAACAGAAAAATGAAAAAACTCAAACCTTAGCAGCTCCTGTCATTACCCTTATCCAGTGCTATCAGTTTGTTTCATCCCACAATGTCCGCTTAGGCTGCTAAGCAATCATCCAAGCTGAATTTCCCAATGAAGCTTCAAAGCTGGTTTTAAGCACCTTTGCTACCTCATAATATCATGGGTGTCTGGTTTCATTTTCATATTTCTGGTCCTGACTGCAGTTGGAGATGATTAGTCTTTCATCAGAGGTCTCCTAAGGGAGGGAGACTGGGGCTGGAAGAGAGGGACAGATGAAGTTCTAATCACAGTCCTGCTCTCCCTCACATCCTCTTCACTTTTTTGCTCCATGGCCCAAACCTGTGGGAAGGGAAGAGCCATCTCACAGCCTGGCCAGCAGGTCAGGGGCCAAAAGAGTGGTCTCAGGGTGGGAGAAGTGGTGATGAACACATTCCAGCTAGAGACTAGATGAAACCGATTTCTTCCCATTCCTTGCTCAGAGCTCTGGGCACAGAGCTCCTCCAAGCACTGCGATTTAAAAAATTGGCCGCAGTGACAGCATTTTGTGTCGGACACCAGCACTGCAATCAAGGTATGTGCAGAGGATGCCCATCCAACCAGGCTCCTCCTCACCACCCTCTGCCATCCTGTTCAGACATCCAGCGTGGGAGCTGTCAGCTCAACGAAGGAGTCATCCTGATTTGAGGTGGGCAGCTGGAATAGAGGGTGGGTAATTTTGACGTTGTACTTTGGAGACTTATACCCCACTAAACTCCATTTACGGCGTGTGAGTAATTTTTTTAAAGCTGGTCCTACATGCTAGTGTTTCATATTTAACATTTCTCTTGTTACATTTCCAAAAGAAATAGGAGCCTCGCTTGAAAAGGAAGAGATTTCAGATATACCAGGGAAGGACTCGCTTTTCAAACATCTTAAAGGCAGCTGTGCAGTCCAAGTGGAGGCTTTGGCAGCAGTCTGAGTGCGGTGGTAATACTGCCCAATCCATTTTTTTCTTTAATGGAAAATGATGGAAAGTCCTGCTTTAACAGGATTCAGACACTGGATCTTGGAAACAGGCTTTGGTAACCAAAATAAAAAGGTTCTCAGAAACTTTAAAGGCCTCCTTCACTAAAGCCTGACCAAGTACTTGCATTTAATAATTGAAGGTATCAGTTTACTTTAACACAATGGATCTAAATCTACTCTACAATACAGACACAAAATCCCCTTGGCTTCACTGTCTTTGGGTGCAATATATTTATAAAAAATGAGAGGCAGTAATGTTAACTAAAGCAATTTTGCCATTATGGTAGAAGATGAGGTGGCAGCTGACAATCCTCACATCCTGGTGCCAATGTGGTGTTTACAGGTGTCAATGAAATCACCGTGACCTTGGGTAGCTGACAGGGTCCCCCATGTAGCTGAATGAGCTGCATGCAAAGAGCCCACATCTATCCCCAGCTGTTCCCATGAAACCCTGTGAGCTTCCTGAGAGGTGAGCTAGTCCTCACAGTAGGCCAAATGTCCTACTAGATAAACTCAGAATTTGGCCCAGGAAAGTTTGGGTCTTGATCGCCAGTTTTTTAGAGAACACCTCTACTGCCGTGTTATAGAATTAAAAATACTTGAATTTTCTAATTGAGACCACCACTGGTCCACGGAAAAGAAGATAACAATGAAATTTACTGGAATATAAGAAGTCCCTTTATTCACTAAAACAGGGGGACTGAAATGAACACACAAAACCCAGATGTCAATCCACCCGTTCTTTCAGCCATAGACAGCTGGTTGTTGAATTAATGATCTTTTTACTTATGAATTAACTAGCTCAATTCAACCTTCCTTTGAAACTTGTGGAGTGCCGGTATGCTAGGTACTGTAAATTTGTTAGATGGGAGGTTTATCTATGTCTGCAGCAGCTAACAAGTTAAGGTAAAGCAGAGGTAGCTGTTTTAAGTCACAGAAGAACAGTTCTGGAAGAATGTTGCTCTCTTATCAGATCAGCTTTTTCCCACAAAAAGTGCCAGACATTCTCTGCCTCCGATACTCAGCCCTGGCTTTCTGCACAGCCTGGCAGTGTGATTCCCTTACTGGATTTCCACAAAATAAAATGTGCTATTTTGTGTTAAGTGTGCGGTAACTACATGGTAGATGTGTTTGGAAGCCACAATTGCTATTACACAGTAACTTGTGGTATCGGTACAATATTACTCTATGAGATAATAGCAGGGGGCAAAGAGCTGCCTTGTGAGGAGGCTTGGATAAATACAGCAGTCTGACTGGTTACTTAAGATTTCAGCCCATGTCATTATCACTCTGTCAGCACTAGATCAATACTGTTGGCATCTGGGTAATTACACCACTTTACTTTCGAATACTATAAAGGCAAAAGATGGTTATAAAATATTGTAAAGGATAAAATTAACCCTTGCTCAAAAAGCCATCATGAGACATGCAAAATTCTTATGTCCTGATCTAAATGTGAGTCTCCTGTGACCTGCCTGAGAATTGCCCGGCCTCTTAGGAAGTTTTAAAGTTCATCAAGGAACGCATACATTTTGTTTTGTTCACACTGAGGAGAGTTCATGTTCTGGCACCAGAGAACTCAATTAAGTTTAACCAGCAAATGATGACTTATACAAAGGCAAAGGAAAATAAGCATGGAAAAAGAAGAGAAGCGGCAAAAGCAGAAGGGACCAGATCTTTGTCCAGTATAAACCAACAGTGACCTAAGAATCCTTGTGGAATTATGCTACATCACCCTAGTCGGTCCACTGTGTTCAGTGGCTTTCATTCAGGACTAGTTACATTTGTAGAAACCTGACAGATTAACCTGCTCTTCCTATAATTACTCTTGACAGGATTTCTTGTTCATGTTAATAACTCAGTCTTTAATAACAGAAATTAAAGGGTTATCTTTACTAAACCATAAAAATGGGAGTTACGCAATATTATGATTTCACTTTAGGCAAACAAGGAAATCAGGCAGTGCGTACCCATAAGTAAAGTTAACACCAGATTTTCAGAGGAGCTGGCTTGTAAAAAAGAAGGGAATTTCCACCCTGCAGAGAATTACGTCATTTTGACAATTGTTACTGCACTGGAACAACACAAGCTCTTTCTCCATCCCTCTCTCCCTCCCACTTGTCTTAGTGTTTAATGTAAATAGAAATGTTCACTAATACTTCAATCACTAAAAAGGCAAACAAAAAAACCCACCCACATAATTTTATTTCCTCAAGTTCAATGTGGAACTGCATCTTCTTGAGCTTCTACAGTGCCACGTGGAACTTGCCACTCTAGTGCTTCATGTCCCTATTTTCATTCATGAAAGAGGCACGTTATGGACAAGTGAGATGACACTGATCAAAGGAGACCCATGACTGCTGGCCAAACAGGACCACTGACAGAAATGCACTTGTATTTCTCAGCAAAATGGGTGGTTCTGATACCCTTTTCACAGAAAGCTGCAGCTTATCCCATGAAGAGCCTCACTGTGACCAATGAATCTAATTATGCAAAAAGCTAGGGCTCTCCTAATTTTAGCTTTCCTAAAAGCTAGTCTTCTAACCTCAGTCTGTAATCAGTAAAAAGAGATGGATGCCTTCAGAGAGTGGTTTAGTTACAGTCGAAACAGATTACAGTGTCAAATATGGGGTGCCAGGATCCAGTCCAGAGACACATTTATCCGCAGTGCTATCCTTAGCACAGAGGGCACTAACTTGCATCAATGGCCCTGGTACATAGTCAGACTGCCTCACGGTACAGGCTGATACAAATTAGTGTCAGAGAGAAATCATAACAGGAATCTCTATGACCCTGTGCTTAAATAAATACACTTGTCCCTCAATTTTTCTAAGGTGTCATAAAACCAGAAACTGATTTGACGTGGCCTGGGACAAGCTGTTTCCTGAAGTTCTCACTTTAGGGAGACCACAGGCTCTTAGGGCTGACAAAGGCAGTGCTTGGTCCTCCTCTGCAATCGATGGAGAGAATCAAGCTACTTCAGAGGATAATTCAGAAAAACTAGCCAGCTAGCTAAATTAGGTGCTTACAGCTGATGTGGAAGCTTTACACAATATGTAAGCACTAATGTGGCAGGTGGCTTGGAAATGCCAGTAGAACCATTTGAAAATTACTCAGAACAGAGTATTCCTAACAGAAATTGCTTTGACTTAAAGTGTGGACAAGCTGATTTATGTCAGCAAAAGGCCCTTCTTTCATGTAGGAAGAAGGATGGCTGTAGTGAATACAACGTTTCTTACACCATACCTGTTGAGGCCTATTAAAGTGCTTCATAAGAATGGGTCTCATAAAACGAGGACTACAATAACTAACACAGCTAACTTGATGAGATTTTTCCAAAAGGAAGTATAAACAGGATGTGTAGGTTAAATCCTAATAACAAAAGATACTGGGTTTAGGTTGCTATGATTAGAATGCAATGCAAACAGCCTAGATCAGGTTACTTATTATTGTGCAAAGTTCTAATAAAAAGCTGAAAAAAAAATATATATATAAATATCCCTCCAAAAGGTTTCATTTGTGTTTTTATGATCCACCCTATCACTTTCACTATGAAGTAAAATCTAAACAATGAAAACTGTAAGAGGCTGAAGGAGCTACCGAAGTTTCCCAAATGATTAACACCTTCCCCTTCTCTTTCCTGCTGTGCAATTCAATCACGCTTCTTTTACATAAACTTCAGTCCAGCCTCTTAGTTTGTTTAACCTTACAAATAGGAAAGTAGCCCCAGATAAGTATTTTCCCCCCTCTCCTGTGCCCTCAGAACATAAGGAATTCCACTCTCCCTGTCCCACTCTTTCTCTGAAATTCTTGCTGCCGATTACCAGAGAAGGAAGTGGAAACTGATATTCTAAAAATAATGATTTAAAAAAAAAAAAAAAAAAAAACCTCAAGAGTTTTTTTTCTTCCTTTTTTTTCCTTTTTTTTTTTTTTTTTCTTGGTGATGGCAACACAAGGGTGGAAGAACTTGGTTTCTTTCTTGTCAGAAGAGAACGTGAATGCACATGCACAATCTACACTTGGTCACTGCCAGATATCAAATATCTATCTGTTCCCATAGCAAAAAGAAAATGATCCACAAAACCTTACCACTACTTCTTGTTGCCAAGTAGGTAAATCATCACTAAAGATAAACATCACTTATCTCCACACTCCAAGTAGGGCAGTAAATTTGATCCCTCTTCAAGATATATCCAGGCACCAAGATGCAAAATCACTTGAATAAATTGCCAGAATTAAGTTTAAAAATAAGTTAGATTCCCCTCTTTGCCCACAAGGTCCCAAAAAATCAAATCACTGTCTAAAAAAAGGCTTCTAAATGTCCATCCTAAATTTTCTTGTGGGTATCGTCCCTCCCTGATCTGTGTAGTTTGTTCTCATACTGCAGGCAGTACTGCCACAACAGCCCCACATGGTGTTTAAGCTAAGAGGCCCCATCAAGATCTCTGCATTTCATTCCACTGTGAAGCCTTGCTGTTCCCTAGAATCTCCCCCCTCCACTTGATCCTTCCCCTCACCCTTCTCTGCACTCTGTGCAGTACAAAGTCATTTTCCTTGAACATCAGTGACCGGAGTCTGTCACCAATGCTTTCTCCGACAGCATCAATGCTTCCCCGTGGTTGCCAAAATATTTCCTTTTATCTCTTATAAAGCAGTTACATCCTTGGACATTTTTTGTAAGGGATATATCACATTTACAGCTCACAGCCATTCTACATCTGGGTATAATTTAGGCAATTCTTAGGAATTGCTAAGGAGCGTCTAATTTTCACAGTGAAAAGTGACCATATGACACCTGTCATAACTTATACCATGACAGAAGCGGCAGCTCGCCTCACAGTGAGGGGACTTGATTTAGTGAGAAGCCAAAACCTGAACAAACCCAGCTAGGCACGCCTGAAGACACGAGTGCTGCTCAAACTTTCCCCAGGCTCAAACACTCAAAACTGCACTTCAGTGCACAGGTCCTACCTATGTGAAAGATGTCAGGCGCTGGTGAACACTGGTGAACGTGCAGCCAGTTACTACACCCCAGCATCCAAATGCATCTGCAGTTCACATTTCAAAGAGAGATGGGTCAACTGCCCCCGTGCAGAAGGAGATGCTACCAAGGACACCGACAGTAGGGTGAGCCACGCAGCCCCGTGGACGCCAGAATTAATCTTGCCCTTTGCCACAGATATCTTTTGAAAGCTATAAAATATATTTCTTGAGATTGCATTCAGTCTTCAAGTTTGTACAAACATTTGGTGAGTTTTGTCTTTCTTCCTTTGCTGTTTAACTTACAGCATAAATAAATAAATATTAGTCAAGACTTAATGAATTTCAGTCTCTCTTGGACAAGAAAATATTAACTGTTTTGGTTAAACATAATTCATTAAACTCTCAGGAAGATTTCAGTACATTTTAAATATTATATTACAGAGTATAGAGAAATGTAAATTATCTGTACAAATAAATGTAAATTTCCACTATTTACACAAGTGAAACAAAACGTGAACATTTCTAGGAAGGCTCCTTCTTACTGAGTGAACAGTTACTATCTCACATGCATTTCAAAAAAAAAGAAGACCTCTGTATTACTATAAAAGATGGAATACCGTTTTTCTATTAATATTTTCATAAAATAATAGAACCAAATAAACAACTTACGAAGTGAAGCAGATATGAATATTTTTCATGTGCAAGAGGTAACAGATCAAGCCAAAATAGCACCTTCCCTATTTTCAATGGAGAAGAAAAGGTTTTACTCAAACATTTATGTAACTACCAAAAATATCATGGTTCAGAGAGAAATACTATACAGTTGTCATTCGTGCCCTCAGGCTAGAGTAAATATTTTAGAAATCCATGCTGCTATTTACATTAAAGCAAATTCCTCCTTGATTTAACCTACTTAACGAATTTCCTTTGTGAGATGCCCATAATATATAAAGAAGGAGAAGCCTAAATGGAAGTTAAAAACCAAACCAAAACAAACGTACTTACTCGGAACAAGTCAGTCACTAAGGTTATACTATCCTCTTCCTCTGTGACATCCATATCACTGTTCTCCAGACTTTGCAAAATATAGCTATTAAAACCAACTGGTTGCTGTGCCTCTGACACATCTGTACATCATGTTATCAGACTGACTAGCTCACACGTCCATGAAAAGTACTCACAACTCCCCAGTGACTTTTGCCTGGGATGAAAATGTACATGGTAAAGGTTTTCATGGGTAAATGAATACAAACACTGGTTTTGAGTAGGAATGAAAACACAAATTACACACAGAAGCTGTGGACATTCGACTTGAATAAATAGTCCTTTGGCCCGTTTGCTGTTTAGTATCCCAAGATTCGTATAGCTAGTTGCCTCCGTGTAACAAGAAACAACATCAGGATTGCATAAGTGTAGCAAAGAGAGAAGATTGTAATGCTTACTTTAAAAAGGGATTCCATGGAAAATGCAGGAAACAATCTCCTCGTAAAGTGACGTACTGGAAAGAAGCTGGAAAGACTATACATGAATAGAATATATAATAAAATACCATCATCCCTGTAGCTTTAAAGAAAAAAGGGTTCAAAAATTGAGAACTCATGTTTTGATAAAATCTGTAGAATTTAGGAGAAGATGGATGTTATCAAAGCAACACAGAAGTTGATATATATCTAAATCATAGGCATGATTTTGCATTCAGAGACAACAACTGTGTAAGAGCTGTACATCAAGGAGGTAAATGCCAACTGTGGTAAGATTCCAGATTTATGAGAAAAAATCATTTATTGTGCTAATTTATGATGCCTTTTTTTTCCCACCACAAGTAGCATATTCTACTCCACTAGTATCTTTGCTGATTTCATGATATGAATTATGATTCACTGTGGGTGTATCAGCCTGCAACTCCTTAAAAGATTGAGAATAAGAATACTTTCCTTGCAGGCTAAGACAATACAGCCCCTTCTAGCCCCTCTGTTTTCTTGACATTCAGGTAGAGTCATTGCTTTCTGCTCTTCCATCTTCTTTCTCCCTCCTTCCTCAAGGACAATCTTTCTGCTTAGACAGAAATGAGAGTGAATTTAAAAATGGAGTCTTGAATAAGCAAACCAGTCAAAAATGCTAAAAGCTCAGACCATACGGTCAGATGAGTGCACTTGCACTTGCTCTGTTTGTTTTAGTATAACAGAAATAGCCTCACTGACCTTCAATAGGCTTTGGACTTAGGTAACGTCTTATAATGGTTTACTGCTCACACTTCTACATATAATTTAAGGGATGAACAATATGTGAACACTTTGTCCCTTGTGTCCCAAGAGCAACCTGATATAGATGGCCCTGCTTTGAGTGGGGAGTTGGAGTAGGTAGCCTCTGGAGACCCCAGCCAACCTGAATTATTCCATGGTTCTAGGATTGTTTAAAACAATAAAAAAGGCAGAGGTCTACATTTACTTTGGAATGTGCTAGCTGACCAAGGATAAGGTACAAATTCATTATTTCAGTGCTGTATTGTATGTAAGGCTAACTCCAGATTTGCTTGTTTATGTTATGTTCACTGTCTCATTTTCTTAGAATAATGTAGCATTGTGAATTAGTAACCACAGCTGGGACATAAGCAACAAAGTGTCTATGTATATAAGGACATACATATATAAGGACATCCAAATCCATGTCATGGACCATTTCCACAAAGAGTTTAGATCTATGTTGTTTTGGTGAGTGAGAGTGTTAGACGCATGGACACAGGATTTGGCATGCCATTTGGCACCATTTTCCAGTGGGGTTCATGTGGGATGAGAGTTCATGTGGGGTGAGAGTCCCTGCAATGGTCACAGAATGGGAAAAAAAATGAGAGAAAAAGCGAAGCAGATCAAACCCATAGCAGTAAAAGGATTAGCAGTCTTTTCTACTGGTTAGGTTGTGGAGAACAACGATTAATGGAGCTTTTATTACTTTTTTGCTGGAATTATTGTAGGAAGACTGTTAAAAAGAAATGATTAGTAGGAACAAATCTGAATTAATAAATATCCATTTGTTTAACAAGTGCCAAGGAATATTTTGAATGAATATTCCAGTGCTGTGGAAAACAAATGAAGAAGATGGTACAAAGGATTAATTTTGCTTTGGAGGAACATATGTAATTGGGAGAGAGAGTAGAAAAATAAGTGATTCAGGGGATATGGTGAGTGTGAAAAATGTTAGTATATGGGAAGGAAATGGAAGCAGAGGGCAAAAGCAAGGAGAAAACATCAAGCCAAGCATTTCATCATAGAAGGTTATCAGGTTTGTCAAGCATGACTTCCCCTTGGTGAATCCATGCTGACTACTCCTGATGACTTTCTTGTCCTTCATGTGCCTGGAAATGGTTTCCAAGATAAATTACTCCATTGCTTTCCCAGGGATTGAGGCGAGACTGATCAGCTTGTTGTTCCCTGAGTCCTCCTTGCACTTCATGAATATAGGAGTAACATTTGCTTTCTTCCAGTCCTCAGGTGCCTCTCTGAGTCACCAGTTGTCAAAGATTATCAGGAGTGGTCTCTCAACGATGTCAACCAACTCCCTCAATACTTGTCAATCAGGGCCTATGGAATTATGTATGTCCAGTTTGCTTAAGTATTCCCTGACTTGATACTCTTCCACCAAGGGCGAGTCTTCCTTGCTCCAGATTTTCCCCCTCGCCTCTGGGGCCTGGGTTTCATGAAGGCCAGTCTTGATAGTAAAGGCTGATATAAGGCATTCAGTACCTCAGCCTTTTCCATGTCCTGTGTCAACTGATCCCCCACCTCAGCACCCCCCACTTCAGCAGCAAGCTCACAATTTCACTAGTCTTGCTTTCGTCACCTGCGTATTTACAATGTCCCTTATTGCCTTTGACATTCCTCACCACATTCAGCCTCAGCTGGGCTTTGCCTTTCCTAACCCCATCTCGGCATGCTCAGGCAGTATCTCTGCATTCCTCCCACATTACCCATCCCTGCTTCCACCTTCTCTATATTTCCTTCTTTCAACTTTACCAGGAGCTCCTTGTTCATCCATACAGATCTCTTGGTATTTTTGCCCAAGATCCCACTTGTCGGGATGCACTGCTATTCAGCTGAGTCATGTTTAGTGCTATAGGACCTTTTTAAGAAGATAAATCTATAATCATAACATGAAAACGTTTCAGTTGTGAGATGACAGAATAAAAAATGTGCGCATTTTATCTGCATGTATGATCTGTAAAACCTTAAAAGGGAACAAATCACAAATATTTCATACTGTTTTAAACAGAGTTACATGAAAAATCTGAACGTTCATTCTGCGAGCAGTAGTGCAACATTTTCATTCAAAACCAGAACAGAATAAATAATTTTTTTCTGTGTGTCTGAAACTTTTGTTACTATTTTAACTCAAAGAGTCTCTGCAGTATCACATCACATGGGAACTGCACTTTGGGTGAATTGTACCCAAGCTCTGAGCATTCTGTAATCGAAGGCCTTGTTTGGTACAGCACAGCTGTGTGATCTTGGCACAGTTTTGCTGAGAAAATTGTTGCTAAGGTGTGAGAGCATACGTGAACCAAAGCTGTAAGATAAGCAAAGTGAAAACCTAGATGGAGGGTAGCTGTTGAAATCATGATAGTTAGCAGCTTACTGATTCAAGAGGAGAAATGCTGGCATGAAAAGGTGTAAAACCTCAAAGGAAAAAAAAAAAAAAAAAAAAGACCAGAGGATGGAATAGAGCAATTCACCACCTCTGTGGATCAGCTGTCCAGCCTCTCCTGTCACTACTGTCACATCAGTGTCTCATGGGGGAGGTGAGTGTGTTAGTGCTCAGTATAGTAGCCGAACAGCACAGTTATCTGCTCTGCACCTTACCCAGTAAATAATTGCTCGGTGTTCGCAGGTTGTGCGTATCCTGTTTACAGAGCCACTCTGCATTGAGGAAAAGATGCTTGAACACTACGATCTCCTCACATTCATCACTATCCGGTCATGTCCCTTGATGTGACCCTTCTCTCTGATGTCTGCAGATGGATCTTAGGAGGTGAAACCTCTCAAAGGAAGAAAATCCATTCCACAGGGAAAAATAGCATGATCTTTTATTCTTAGCTCTTATCATATAGTATAGCACAGTGAGAAGATGCAGACTAATGTCAGACTGAATCACTTTCAGTTTGAGGAATCAATCCAAAAGATCCAAATGTCTTCTTTCAATTTTCCCACTGGGGAATAGAAATAATAATAAAATTGAAACTTTTGCACATAAAAATACAATTTCACAGCTACTATATGTTCAATGAGAAAAATTAATGGAAAATATCAGATCAGCTCTAATTTCAGTTTCAGCTCAAAAATTCTTACAAAAGTGAATCTCTTTTTCTTCTCATGAAAATATTGTATAACTTTTCAGAAAGTGGTAAGAAAGTTATCAAGCCATAACAATGTTACAGCTTAGAGGGACTTAATACGACCCGATTAATTTTTTTTTAGCAAAAAGAGGTGTGCTTGTTAACTCATTTTGCAACCAGTATACAAACCAGTCACGAGAGTTTTGTGTAAGTACCGCACTGTTCTGTGCAGCTGCTGTGCGAGACTAAAGCTACACCAGTAAGATCAGTTCCCTGACCCCAAGCCAGTCTTTCATCCACTCAGGCATGAGGCAGCAGCAGATGAGCATCGGTCCCCATCACCTTCTGGCAAGCTCTGCTCCGGTCCAGCCTTTCCTGCTGGAGGAAGCTGTATTCAGTGGTTTTCCCTCACATGAAAGGCCAGCCCAGCAAAACCCCAGTGCAGATGGAGCCCCAACCAGCCTCCACTAGCAGCATGGGATGCCCCTGGGGTATATTTCTCCTGCACGGGGCTCCATGACATAACTGTATAAGGCCACCCTGTACAAAGTACAAAAAAGATGTTTTGTAAAGCTGAAATGAGTGGGTACAGTAAGTGGAAAAAAACCCAACTTATTGCTGAGATTGGTGCAAGGCATTTTATGAATTGTAACCACAGATGGATATTATTGTGGTTTTGGGAAATGCAGAACTGGGAGCTCATTTGTAAGACTTTTAGAGCTGCAGGTGAAATGCTGCCTTCAATAGCTGGATTCATTAAAGTCTGAACTGGAGGATGGCACAATAAAACCTAACTTGCTAGACTAGATTAGCAGTGCCCCAGGGAAATCTGAATGTTCTTTTGCTTTCTGTGAATGAATTACATCGTTCGTGTCAGAAGTTAATACTTAGTTAAACATTTTACTGAATGTAGTTTCCTGATCCTGTGCCTACGAACAAAAGTCACTTGTTATAAGAAATATTGTAGGCGTATCAGTAGCTTTTTCTTTTTGTAAACTCAGGAGAAATCTTAAATATCAAACACTTCCTCATTAAATCTCTTTAATAATCCTCAAGGATGTGATGAAGAGGACGGAAGATTAAAACTACTTTGTTGCACAAAGCATACTAGAATCTCATGTTATCAATACCCACAGTACAGGCCTGGACTCATATAATCAGTGCACACACACGGCAATAAGTTTTTGCTCACAGCAGAAAGCAGAGAAGGGAGAGAGAAAGGCTGTTTCTCTGAGACAGTGTTATACTGAGGCAGCAATGACCATCTGGAGAATCCCTAGTCCATGGGCCATGAGAGCTGAATTTGAATTGAATTTCCAATTTCAGGATTTCAAAGAGAAATTTCTTTCTGTACCATTCAGCGAAGGGGAGCAGTGGCTGTCCTCTCTGCCCTGTACATCAGCCCGGACGTACTCCCAGGACAAGGGGGCAATGCATCGTCCTCTGCGTTCAGCCTCAGAGCTGGGGGCATTTAGGGGAGCTGGTGCTCAGGGCAGTTCTGTGGAGGCAGAGTATGACTGGGGCTGAAGCAACAGAAAAAAGTTATCAACAAATCTTTCTGCAAGTTCTGCTGCCATACTGCCAGATAGGGCAGTCAAGAGCTAAAGTTGAATGAATTTCCATGAAAACTGCAAAAGATGTCTTCAGTGCAACAGGTCTTCTCCCTGTCAAATTTGAAGGTCTTCCTCCAAATACTAGAGGTACCAGAGTGCTACTTTCACGCTGGTGAAAAAGCTCCTGTTTCTCTGGCCTACAAAATGGTTAAACCTTTGCCATCGAAGCATTCAGCCTAAGGCAGAGAACAATCATGGAAAATTTCAGCCCAACACGTTAATGTTTGGCAAAGCTGTAGCCAGCTTATAACAGAGGCTTGTAATTAGAGTGGGTCGGAACATTCTCAACTAAATGAAATTTCATTGAAATATGCTGTTTCATCCAAGCCAAAACATTTTTCAGAGACATATCTCTTTCCACAAAGTTTTTGTTGGGAAAGCTGAGAGAGAAAGCATGCTCATACACTATATACTGAAGCTTAGGTCACTAGTCCAGGACATGAAAGAATCAAGTTTAGGGCCTGACTCACAGTGGTCTGCAATAAAAAACTGTGCTCTGCATTGGGAAGAGCAGGTACAGAGCATCCCAAATGCCAAAGTAGAGCCCTGGCTAGACTATCTACAAAAAATGATACATCACAAAAACCGTGTTTTGATTATGATGTTCAAGAGGTTTTATGTCTTCAAGTGCCACACACAAAGTTATGTTTTTAAACATGGTAAGTTGACCTAAACTGGAGCTGACCTGTTCCAGAAGTCTGCATTTCTAACAGGAAGTGTTAGGGAATATTTAAACTTTTAAAGGTCCATTTAAATTGGCTCTAACTAAAGTTATCAGATACAATTCCTTCTACATGTTCCCCATAATTTAAACAGAATGCTTTGCGACAACCATCATAATAGATTCAGAAATAATTCAGCAATGTACTCACAAAAGCATTGTACCCAATTTGTTATGCAGAGTGCCAATATTAGGCTAAGGTCCAACTAAAGCCGTCCCGGACTTCATGCTCTGGAAGAGGAAAGTGGAGGAGCTCCTGTACGTCTTTAAAGTGGCAGTCACTGGCAAAACAAAAAGCAAATTAGCTCCTTGCTGTATACAAGTTCCACAGACTCTGCACAGAACAGAACATATTGGCAGGGTATATACAGAAAACCAGAAAAAGCCATGCTTCAGAGGTCTGCAAATGTAGAAGTGGAGCAAACCCTGTAAATTCTTATCAGTAAGTGCAGCTTTGTTAGAATCAAACCAGGCACACTTGAATGGATCAATATTATTTTTTTTTAATGACAGTCTGTAAAAAATGTATAAGAAAAGTTTAATACTATCAGGTGAAAAATCCTTACTTTTTTATTCTTATATTTTTCATGGTTTAGACATATATGTGAATTAGGGAATAATAACAGAAAATATGCTTGCAATTAAAATGTATTTCATACTGCGGTAGGTCCTTCCATCAATTACAGTGAGGTTTCAGGCCTACAAGCCTTGTCCAAATAAAGAAGGAGAGATCAGAACTTTTTACTTCTAAAGGTGTAAGTAGCTAGCCATTGCATTGCTGAGCTGAGCTGACGTAAACCTTTTCTGTCACACACTATTACAGTGTCTTTAACTTGTGCGCTTATTTTATTTCTTAAAACATCATGTTTTGTGCATGCCTGCTTTTTTGAAGATTATCCAAAGGTTTTCTGACATAAATGTTGGGTTTATAGCATTCACCACCCTACTGCATTATTGCACATGTCAGCAGGAGTCATGTGATACAGAAGACTGGGATAATTTCATCTAAAGAATAATACTAGCATATTTTTTCTACAAACATACTTTCTCACTTAGAACACTGGGTTCTTTTTTTTTTTTTAATTCTTAGCATATCGTTCTCAAAAACATTTCATTTCTGTTATTCGTAAAATCTATTTAAAAAAAGAAAACAAAACCAAAAAAAAAGTCATAATTTCAGAGCAACAAATAGCTGCAGTATTCAAAATCTGGAACTGTGTTCTCAAACCATTGTGATTTGTGGTAATGTCCTCCTCCCTGAACAACACAGACTTCAAAGTGGCCAAGATCCAAAGTTTCTTGTTAAAGCTTTGTGAGGTGAAGTTGGACTACATAAGATATTTTTCCAGAGACTGAGGGTTGTTGGCAGATGTAAGGAGTACTGGAACAATCTTAATGAAAAATAATTTTTCTTAGCAATTGCGAGAAAAAAAAAATGCATATTTATCCATTAACTCTTACGTTGCTACAATCAGGACAATAAGAAAAGCACGCCATGATCACCTGATGATAACTAATAAATAGCCAGTTGTTACTGAAGATAAGCTAAATATATAGCATTAGTTACATTTTGCTTCGGGATTAAAATTGTTTTCACTTTCTTATCAATTCTTATCAAGGACTTGCCCCAGCAAAGCTTTCAATGTTTTAACTGCTGTGGTATCAGGATACACATAAGTGAATGAGGAGACAAAAGCAAAATAACAGAAATGATAAAACTTTACTCTTACTGATAACAATTTTTAAAACTTCACAGTATTATTACACATTAAAAATGTCTCAAACTTGTCAATTTATGCTCCACTGATATCAAATTATTTTATTATCAGTGTTTGAATTGCACATTATTTCTAAATAGTTTCAAAGTTACATGAAACAACGTGAGACTGTAATGTAGTTTGCCACATAGATAAAATGAAGCCATATTCCATACGTCAAAGAAGTGTGCAAGGTGATTTGAAAAAATTTAGTGTTCTGCATGGTTAAGGAGAATATTGCTGAGAATATTACAGGAATAACAGCATTTTATTAATGGTGATAATTTTGGAAAACCTTATAACTTCTTAAAACTTCCCAGTGTTTTCAAAAGTTTGAAAACAGCCTGCAGCACATGAAGAGTCAAAATAACTTTCTGACATCCCAGCACTACTTCAAACTCACTGTATCCTTCCCCCAACTTAGTTCTAAACATATACACACTACAAGACCATGATGGGTCTTGATTATACAACCTCAGTCAAGCCTAGCAATAGACTGAATCCTCAGTTGCAGTGACTCTGATCACTTGAATTCAGAATTTTGCCCCATGAATGGGAGACTTTAAAAGGGAATTAAGACTTTTGATTCGGCCTGAAGAGATGATTTAACTTAAGGCAAAATTTGATCAACATGGAATGGGAGAACAAATCCAACAGGTTTTTCTGTCAAAAGTAATAGTCTTTCTTTTCCCAGTTATAGGTATTTTCAGCTCACAGAGTTGGACGGGGGACTGAATATTGGATTTCTCCGTAAAACTCATCTGATATAAAAGAAACAGCGGCTATTATTAATGTCACCAGATGGAAGGAGGATGAGGTTTAAGAGAAGATGAAAGAGCTATGGGACTCTAAGATGCAAGTACAGGTGTTTGTCTGTCATCATGAAGTGCGGCCCTGAAGTATAGCTTCCCCGCCAGCAGACGATTGATTTGTTCGCAGTTCAACAGAGCACCTGTGAACTGACTTCAAAACTACTTTGTAAAGAACACTGCTAATGCTGAGCACAGTGCTTTAAATCTGCAAATAAACCCACTGGAGTCAAGGCAACCAGTGAGTAAGGCACGGAATCAAACTAAAAGGCTTTGGAAGTTATCATCTCACACAGATTAACATCTCATTTAAAAATAAACAAATGACCAGGCTTCTATCCTACTGTATGATTTAAATAATAAAACAATCTTTCTGATATTAAAAAAGCCATCTACACGATTCTTTTTTTCCCTGCTGTTAGAAGTTAAAGGACTTGTGTTAGAGACTGAGGATGGAAAAAGGCTTGCTCACTAAGTCTGGTCTGTATTTCTGACATCACTGTAGATAACTAAGGAACAAAGAGCTAGATAGGTTAGAAAATGATAATAAAGCAACAGCTACAAGAGAAAAGGCATCGGCCTCTGAGTGATAGCTGTATAAAGCAGACAAGCAGCAGTTGCAGGTAACTGGAGGAATTTCAGCATCCAGTAAGTTACTGCCCCTGACTGAGGCAGATAGCAAAGAAAAGTAGAAGAACAAATGTACAAGGTTAACATGAAATTATAATCTATAATTTCCATTTCTGGAATTCACTAAAAGATATGCAAAGTGTAAAAGTACAAAGAAGAAACTATAGTAACTAGACAGCAAGAATGTCTCATGACTAACCAAGAAAGAATTTTTTTCTTTCTGCTTTCTATCTCCATCCTGCTGCTTTAATCCTTTTAAAGAAAATGCCAGAAAGAAAAACATATCATTCCTCAAGAGATAAGAACACATCAGCATCATGCTAGAAATAATTCCTATGCATTTGTATGAACCCTGTAGGTCAGAAGGCTAACACAATGCAGGGACAGGTGGAATGATGACTAATCTCCTCCTGAAAACGAAAAAAGCAAAAGAGGGAAATGTTAACAGGCACTATTAAATTTCTGAGGTGTACATGAAAATCGTCTAAAAAGAAATTATAAGATTGTCCATGAGGAGTAATGATCCCAGAAGTGAACACAGATTTTCAACTTGATTTAAGTGTAGAAGTGTCTAACAGCGTTATGCATTTATGCATAGGGTATCAGATATACTATTTTAATATATTTTAAAAGCTTTAAAGGGGAAGTTAAAAAAACTTATTTCTTTATTTCTTTGCTTTAACAGCAGCAAAATGTGATTTATTTAAATAAGAGGTTAGATTTTACATACAGCTACTCAACAAAGAGATTCAATGGAAAGCCTTTCTCTACAGACTTGTATAATACACAAAACTCTAGATTTTTGACCAAAATTTTACACCAAGGTAAGAAGTAATAAATGTGCTCATGCCTCACTAATTAGACCACTGAAGTTAAAATGAAATATTAATGGAAGCAGAAGTGCAACACTGAGATGGATCTCACAGCTCTATTCAGTGGTGATGGTGTTTTTAAATTAATAGAATACCCTAAAAAAATGTTCCCCTCAAAAACTGAAAAAAAACCCCACCCTTAAACCTCAGGTCAAAGTTAAAGAAAATAAAAAGACACAGCTGATATATCTTTATTTTTTCATACAATGACAGACAATAGCAGCAGGTCTAGCATGAAAATGCATTCAGGTTCTAAGCTCCCCGACTCTTCCTCTGCTTAGAAGTACGCAAGAAAGAGCCACAGAAACAAAATTAATTTGGCATCATTTGGCGATCATGTAAGTAGTAGTGTAAAAAGCCTGAGGACACCATACATCTCTTGAACTGAAGAGGGGTGCTTTTCTCAGAAAACAGCTATGCAGAGCTGGTAGAGGCAAGCGTGTGATTGAGGTGCATTTTGCCAGGAAAGGGAAGTGCTTCTACAAATCACCTGTGACACTTTCAACAATGAGGACAACATGGTAGCACAGTGTGCAGTTTGGGAATTATTAACCTCAACTGATACAAATCAAAATGCAGACTGCTAAACATAACTAAAAAGCAAAAGACAGGTAAGGAACTGGGTTTGTTTTTCCCCACGCAGAGGAATATAAAAATATGAGTCACAGGGTTGTTCTGGTATACTGCAATAGCTAAAGGGTATGTGCAGGAGGATTTGAACAAGGTGGTAGGGATAAAACGAAAGTTGATTTTAAGATTTTTTTTTTACTGAATTCTGTGTTCTAAATTTTCTCCTCTGAACTATGTATGTAATAGAGAAAGTGGCAAATAAAAATGGTAACTAGAACAAAGATTTCATGTCACAGGAAATAGCTCTACAGCATTTTCATGAGTTACTTGTCGTGGTCCTTTTACTCCTAGAGGACATTCCCTAGTCTTCTTAGTTTATATGCAACATCCTAATTCCATGTGTCTCAAGGTTCATTCATCATAGCCCTCTTTCCTTGGCTGATCTGATGCATTTTTGGGTACGGTTTCTCTATGTATTAAACCTATATAAAAATTAGACATGACAGGTCAATACATAGTTCCCAAATATAAGCACTAACTCCCCCAAAATTTCCTGGAAATATAAATACATCTTTTCCTGTCACTATTGAACTATCCCAAATTTTCAAGAACCCTGAACTGGGAATTTACCTGTTCAGAGCCCAGTGACTGTAGAAGCAGACATAGACACCTGTATTTTCTTGTGTCTATTACCCCATTATGTTACTGTGCTGACAAAAACAGAAAATCCTTGATATCATACAGAATTTCTAAGCTACTTAACCTTTTTCCCCAAATTATTCAATGTACATTATATCCACCACAGAAAATTTCCCTTCAGTGACAGCTTTTCACCCATATGAGTTCTCTGAAGTCTAACAAGACAAGATGTCTCACAGGGTCTTTTCCAGATTTCAGCACTCGTCACCTCTTTGCTGCATGGACTGTCCAGGGGTGAGGAACTTGAATATTTAACTAAAGTGTTACTAACTCACAAGGCACAAATTAAGAAATCAAGCTTCATTTTTTTTGGCCTCAGAGAACCCTTCCAATGTACAATCCTTAGGGCGCATTACACATTCAGTATCACTTCTTATTTAACATACGTAAAAGTGCTTTAGGCAATCTTAACTGTAGATACTGTTGCTAGTGATCAGCAAGTTTTATCTGTATAAAATACATGAGTGTGTAGCTACAAATGTATGTATATGTTCCATCACACATAATCACACAGCAGGCACTACACATTCTTTCAAATAAAAAAAAAATCAATTAATGTAAAGAACAATGAGGTTTGGGATTTTTTCCCAGCACTAAAAAAAGATGCTGATTTAGTGATAATATTGAAATATAGTATCATTTTTTACTCCTGACTGTTACTGAGGTCATGCCTTAAAATGCAGCGGTTGTGTGTTAAGAATTAGATTTTGATAGCTTAGAGGAAAAGTAACACCTTATAGTACAGTAAATATTTGTACAATATTTACGTGAGCTCCATCAAGTATAATTGCCAGGTTTAAATGATGGGCCATTCCAATTGTCCTCATGGGGTGCAAATTAAAATGTTTGAGGTGAAAAGAAAGCAATATTCAGATTCTAGAAAACAAACCATTCATTTAATATTCAGGTTAATAGCCTTTCACACTTCCTTCTGACCTGAAAGTGCATTTTCTCATTTTTTAAGATCCATGCACCTTCAGAAAATTAAAACATAGTAAAGGGGAATTCAATCTCTTAAAAGCTTTGGGAAGCCACAAACTTTCCAGAAAGGAAAAAAAAAAAAAAAAATGTTTGCAAATTTTAACATGCTGAACCAGATGAGCATGGTTTGCTTTCGATTACTGTCTGGCACTTTTCAAAACCTGGGGACTACGGATATAACCCAAAGCCTAGTGCCAAGCTAATGACTTCCTTGGATTTTGTGGTAATTCCACTATCTCAAAGTATACCTTAATGCAGCCATCCAAACAGGCGTCCCTGCTGTTGGCACTTTTCTGGCTTTCAAATGTTTGCAATGTTAATGATGAAATGTAACACAGATTACTGCAATTTAATAACATTATTATTTTTAATATATTAATAAAGGCGAGAAATATAAATGTGAGTGTTTATATAGTGACTAAAAAAAATATAAAAGTTTATACTAGTACTAAGTATCATTCTTATGATTTCAACAATCCAAAGAGTTCTCAGATGTTTCTGAAAAAAAACTTAATTTACTACCTTAAATTTTCTACCAGACACTTGTAACTTTCTCTCAAAAAAGAGGTGAAAATACCTTTCACATACTGAGCGCATGCATAAAAGAACATGTGCTATTTATTAACAGGAGCAAGCATTTATTAAAGTCTATCCTGGCTTTTGAAAATAAGATGACTTCATACACAGGAAAGAAGTGTATATGATAAGTTGTTATTTCAGGGCTGTTCTGAAAACATTAAAAAAGGAGGTTAAACCTATTTTACATGCCAGTTTTAATTAATCTAATTTCCAGAAGGAATTTGACCAGTGACAAAGCAAAGCATAACCTTTGGGAAACCCTAAGCACCACTCATTTAAAACTCTTTATGGCATAGTAATGTTCCTAGTTTCAATACTTTACGAACTGCAGAAGTGTCAAAAGCTTTTTACAGTTTGCGTTGAACATTTTGAGGGTCTATCTCAATTCAAATTGTAAAATGTCAATATTGGCTTGAGCTAAATTAGCAAAATAAGTCTTACTTCCTGATCTTAATCTTCCAGTCTATTCTGCCAAAAGGTAAGAGGAGAGTAAGAGTAATTCACAGTAATCACAAACACTCGAGTAACTTCGTGATCCACTGAAAACTTACCTATAGCAAGATAAGATATTATATCACATTTTCCTGACATTAATGTTACCATCAGACTATTTCTAACTTGGCTATTTAGAATTTTTTCATTTTATTAGCCCACTCTTTCACCTATGTAGATGGCAACCTACATGATCTGAAGAGTAGTGATTTTCCTGAGTGCTATAAGTAGAAGCTGGGCTCAGTAGTGCTTTTCATGCTCCAGCATATTGTGGAAAGTATAAATGGAAGTGCCTGAGCGCAGCCACTGTGCTAGAGGAATATAGGGAAATGGAGAAACCAGCAGAGAAAACTAAGAGTTTTTCTCCCTCTCTCTCATGAGTTGCATCTTCCATTAAGTCAGCACACTACCAGCGGGTATGCTGCTGTTGTCTCTTTTAAGTCTACCAGTTAAATCTGTCAACTTTCCTCTCTTACTTTCCCTCTAGCATTTTTCTATTAAGACCCTTTCCAATTGTTCTTGCTATATACAGAAGGTTTCTAAATGTGAAGCCAGCAGCTGAAGTTGGAAGTGTTCCTCCTGGACTAACAGACACAGACATAGACAGATAGATACATATACACACACACAAGCATATACACACACATGCATATATATGTGCATGTTTGTATGTGCACATATATCTGCGTATATAAGTATAAACACACACGTATATATACAAGTGTCTGTATACAAATATGTGTATAGGGGTGTGTGTAGTTATATATTAACATATAGAGGTATAAATATGCATCTACATATATCCACTCAGTAAAGAACACAGTGAAGGACTCTCAATTCAGGATATATCAGTGGCTTCAGGAATTTGCTGGAATTGCAGAAGGTCTCTTAAAACTATACCGAAGTACATTTCCCTCAGCATTTACCACTGTACTGCAAAGCTCTTTGGAATTCCTCAAAATAATGGAAGTTGATACATAAGTTAAAATAAAAAGCACTAAGATTGGGTACTTCATTATTATAGACCTTAGCCTACACAAGCATGTTTTCTGTAAGCACTCATGCACATACGAATCTGATTTGACCATGAGAAAGAACAGGGTTTGAAAAGTCACCTGAAAAGCAGCTGTTTTCACTCAGTGGGTAGTTAATATTTGTGTCTACATATATTGATGACAATGGATGTCTCCTCTTCTTCATGATGGAACTCACAAAGGTGTCATGTCAAAAACAGTTAAATATAATCTTATTGAATGTCTTTGAAAATATAGTTATGATATAGCCCTTTTTGCTCTTCAGGCCATGAATTTTCAGTGAGCACACTTGACATTTTCTTCCACCTACTTCATGCTAGGCAGAAAATCTTTCAAAGAAAGGAAATAATTTTCACGGATGAGTGCAGGATCAGACTGGAGACCATAATTACAATTAAAGTCAGATATTGAAGAAAATGCAAGATGACGCAGGAGTTGGTTGTTTTTACTGCAAATGCCCCAGGCCTTTGACCCTACCTATAGGAAAATCTATCACTAACTGCTATTGGTACTCTTAAAAGGTTTTTATTTATCCTTGATTAGCCAGCACTGAATAATCCTTATTCTGTCCAACCAAAAAAATAAACAGAATCCTGAAAATTTATTCCAAAAAAGATGGCAAATTTTTATATCAACAATTCTTTTTTATTGCAATAGGGCATAGTCATTCTGTTTCACTCTTCCCCTCAGTTTTTCTTTGCACAGTTGACCGCAGAAGCCATTCTGCACTCACCTATGCTCACATTGCCTTTGCTTTATTTGGTCAAATTTTCTCAAACCACCTCCTAGTACTTACAAGTCACTAGCTTGTAAAGTCAGCTTTGCACTATAGAGAAATTAGGAAGCGTTTATCCAGCAAACTAGCCCACTGATAGAATTTTGGGGGGTAGATTATCTCATTTTATCTTCCCTGTTAAATTTCACTATTGCACCACATTGTTGGCTGGATCTAATTTTCTGAAACAATTATTTTTTTCAGTTATGCAAAGACACAAAAATGTTGCCAGTGTATTTAACACAAAAATGTTGCCAGTTTATTTATTCATTTACTTTACATTCTTGTAATAAAGAACTATTTTAATTTTCTCACAATAACTAAACAATAAATTTACCACTGAACAATTAAGCTACCACTGAGTTAATATACAGAGGTAATTAGAGGTAAGTATCCAACACATAGTTGAAAATAAGGAGGTGTCCTCCAAACTTTCATGACCCTGGTGAGTAAGATTACCAACCAGCTGAAAGTAAGGGAATGTTTAAAGAGAGGTGAATGTATTGTAAGAAATACAAGTCATTGCATTTCATTATTATAATTCACTGGTTTATAAGGAAGTCTGTAATAAGAATAGTTAGCTGAGGATAAAGATTACAATAGAAAACAAATAGAAAAAGAATTTTAAGCTTGAGTTTGTAGATTTGCTTTTTTTTTTTTTTTCCTTGCTAACTCACTGAGTGTTTTCAGTGAAAACTGACGTGGACTAAATGAGAGAAATAAAAAAAATAAAATAGAGGAAAGTATCTTCCAAAATCATTAGAGATGCGTCTCTTTACCAGTGTCATAGGTTGAAATAACTGAAATCATGTGGCATCATATTGATGGGAGACCATAGTTAAGAGATGTTACACCTTTTAATCTTTTTCTGGAATACTTTAGTTTTTACTCTGAGTAAATTCATGTGAATTGTAAATCAGTCTTTCTTAATGAGTTTAAAATCTTGATTACTCAGTGTTATGATTCCTTTCCAGTCAGAATATAGTTGAATTAGTAAGATGTTATTAGATCATAATGATATTATTTCACAGTTCAAGACTTCTTCTCATCCAAAGATCCCAAAGTTCTTGCAAATAATAAAACAAATAGTACATTTACAAAGAATTAGATATCAAAATATTAGAACTACCAAATGTGTCAGAATACTGCTCAGAGTGCAAGTTGCACAAAGAAAGGGAAGATAAGAATCAGAGTGCAGATTAAAACCAAGACTCTACTGGAAATATTCTTTAAGATATTATTTAGTTTTATAAGAAAAATCTTCTTCTGTCTAGTAACACTAAGACTGAACACTACATTAAAAAAATGGTCTCTAGTCTGTGGTATATAGGGGTATGGAGATTATGGGCTGTGTTTTCCACTGGCGTAAAAAGCACAGATGAATTTTTCTTCAGCAGTATTTGCTTGCATATATTCTTTTGGGAGATTCTGCAGAGGATTTCGTAAAAAGAGCTGACAGACAACCAGTATTTTTATCACACAGGAAATTCCATTACTGAAACACTTTGTCCTCATATCAAATCAAGACAAAAACTCAAAGCATCTTTTTGGTTTTTCCACACAGGAATATATGCCCAACTCTGGTTTTAAAAATCCCAACTGTTTGGAGTTGGCTGAGTGAAGAATGGTAATAATTTGTGACAAAATCTCACAGAAAAATCCTATTTTCATGTCCCACATGTCCATTTTCCCTTTTGACATCCCTGTACAAGTCCAGTTCCCTGAGAAGACCACACCTGATCTTACACAAGGGAACATTCACCTGCACCTGCTCATTCTGCTAGACATAAAACATACGTGCCTAGACAAACATCTAAATTGCCTTCAAAACCATTAACCAAACATGCACTTTAAGTCTCATACCAGATAAAAAGTGTTGCAGAACTACTGAT
>KL258698.1:0-18954 GCA_000699545.1 Podiceps cristatus | reverse complement strand
ACTAAATTTTGGATTTCAGCAGAGTATTGTAGTTGAGCAACTTCTGAGATGCCTGGCTAAGACTGAGGAAGAAAGTGCTAAACTGTCAAAAGTTACAATTAGGATTGCCTTTGAACTCAGAATGAAGTTTTGCATCCTGTATTTCCCTCCCCCTCTTTGGACTTCCATGAGGTAATCTCTTCCTTGGACTACCCGCATATGTCCCCTCAGTAGATTTTGTGCTAGCTTCCAGGATTGTAGAAAGAGCAATGTCTTTGATTTTGTCCCTCTCCTTGAGGTCAGTCTTTTAAGGCTTTTGTTTTCATGCAGAAGGTCATAAGTATTGCTGTTGGGTTTTCTTTTTGCTTATATCTTTTTAGTTTTGTTTTTGGTTCGTTTGGTTTTTAAGGCACAGATTAAAGGAGTCTGTGGTGGTTTTGGGATGGTTTCCGATGACCTTTTTGGAATAAGCCTTATGGATGCTTGTTCCACAGGTGTTGGGCTGGACCCAACACTTCTGACTTCTTTTTAGTTCAAAATCTCTGATCTGTCAGGCTAAAGTGAATCAGAATTGGAGACCCTAATTTTCCATTGTTCTAGCGAGTTGTGTCTCTGGTTCTCATAAAATTCTTCTCCACATGAAACATTCAAAATTGTCAGTGAGATGAACTGAGAATGACTTAGTAGCAAATGATAATTTGAGTACTTAACTGAGAGTTTAATTTCACTAACACAGGACAATGGATCTCAAGATACTAATTTAAAATAATTAAAATTAAAAGAGAGTTGGGCGGGTGGTTTTTTTCCATTCTCTGGCATAAACAAGTATCTTCCTCAAATTTATCCCTTACAACTTGGAAGTTAATAAGAATTTTCATCAAATTAGCTGATCATTTTGTCTTTTGTAAGACTTAGTCATTTGTTACTTGTTGTTACTCTTCTAGTATCATTGGACCATAGAGAGATTATGCTTTTATTTTTTCTATAATTCCTATTGACAATGTAAATATGAAATAGCCTGACTATTTTTATAGTTATTGCTGTATTTAAGTTGTTTATTGAGAAAATGAAGGTTTCTGTTGCTGCCACATTTTCTAGAGCACTTTCAAAAGGAGAACTAATAACTAAGCATAGCTAAGTCTAGACCTTTAAAACAAGTCTAATTCCATAATTATTGAGAAACATCCTTATCTCCATGCTTATTGCCCCTTTTTTTTTTTTTTTTTTAATGAATAGGTGACTTCATGCTTAAAACTGGCTTCTCTAAAATCACTCATTGGTCAATAAGGAATTTAAGAAATTTTAAATAGGACTGAATTATACTGAAGTCTGAAAATGTCAATATCAGTTATGTCTTCCGTTCAGACTTTTTAAACTGAGTTTTTAAGGAGTTCTTACAATGATTTTGGAGTCTGTAAAATTGACCACAAACTGCTTTTATGAATGTGGTGTTTCTGTGGTAAGAAATATAGAAATTTTTCAGGCATCTTACTTCAACTAAAATTGAATAAAGAAAAAGGTGGGGAGTGGGGGGGGGGAATCTGTTTTCCCACTAAAAAACTTTTTGAGAGGGCTTAGTCAAAAGGACTTTAAAAATGACTCTGTTAGTAGACAGATTTATTGTTACAGGCTTAAATCTGAAAATTGTATGCATGAAAATACAGGGCCAGAAGTGGTAGTGCTGTTGATACGTGCATTTACAGAAAATTATAACATGCTTGTGAGCATACTACATATATGCATTTTCTTCCACCTCCTAGTGTACCTTAATTGTTTCAACTTTTGGCTTGTGGAACTTTTTATGAAGTCAGATTTTCCTGGGAGCAGTACTTTCAGTCTTGCTGGTCTTAAAAAGAATGCTTTAAGCACAGGGCAAGACTCAGACCGTTTGGGATGATAATATCAGGTCTTCCTCATGCACCTCTGTCTCTTTAATCCAAATGACATAGTCATTTGGCAGCTAAACTTGAAGGATCAAAATGAGACTGATGTTGAGTGGACAGATCTTTATTTGCCAGCATGCTGTTGCGGCTCAGACTTCCATATCTGCTGCTATTTACTTCATTTTGCCTCATTAAGTTGACAACATTTAAAATAAGGAAAAGGGTGGGGGAGGGGGCAGGCAGGGAGAGCGAAAATTAATCTAGAAAGCTGTTGTATTGTCCATCCACATTTAATTTTAAAACGTCCCAGCCCTTGATTGCATTTAAGGCCTGTTTCTTTCCAAAACTTCTGCAAGTCTCAGTGTTATAAAATAAGTTACTTATTGCATTATGTGAACGTGCATGTTTGTTTTGTGATTGTTCCAGTTAGATTTACATCCACATCTAGGGAGCTGTTCTCATAATGTTTCAGATTTTTGGGTGTAAAAAATGGACCCCTAGTGTGAAAAAGAGAGGGGAAAACCCCTACTCTGGTGCTTTTTGGTGGTGCTGCTGTTTTGAAGTAATTATTTTCTTTTGTTACACTGCAAACCTTGATAATTCCTCATGGTTGGAGTTTCATTTTAATTATTAATTTTTGTTTGCTATGCCTGGTAGCTAAGTGAGAAACAGTCCCCAAATCATAAATTTTCCATATCTAGTGTGAACCAAATCATGCTAAGTTGCTGCTGTCAGTTAAAAATGATTTCTTATATGAACTTGCTGTAACACATAGAGTGCTGTTCCTGCTGCCTTGATTGTTGTTACACCATCTTCAGACAGCTGGTAGTGAAATGTGACATAATATTTCTGTCTGACGCAGTCTGGCACTAGTATAGTTGTAACGACTATAGCAAGGTTGTGATGAGCCGTGGTCCTGAGAGGTACAATCCAAGAAGATGAGGGAATTCATGGTAACCAGCTTGTGGTACTGTCTGGAATAGGGTTGGTTTCATAAGGCCTCTGCGTATGAGATGTGGGTGAGCTCTGTTAAAATTTGGGGCCTTCACAAATTCTAAGTGGCTGAAGCAAGGGGCATAGGGGCCTAAGCCATTCCTTTCACCTGTAGGTGAGGTCTTGATAATGTAGATCCTGTGTTTTCTCGTGGGAAACAGTATCTAGGGAAAGTAAGGTCTGGGGCAGCTGCTGTGTCTGTATCCATGTGTGTCAGTACAGCTGACAAAAAAACAATGAACTGCCTAAAGTAATAGGTGAGAATTTGCTGAACAATGCTTGTGTAGTCCTCCTGTCTTTGCTAGAAGTCATGTTTTTATATCATCTGTTCATAATCAAGATGGAAAAGCTTTTCCATATGCTTTTCTACCCTGACAATTTATGGATTGCAATTTTCTGAAAAAGAAACGAACTGGTGCAGAGTCCTGCACTTGGGACACGACAACCCCAGGTGACGCTACAGGCTTGGGGAGGAGCAGCTGGGAACCTGCCAGGCAGAAAAGGCCCTGGGGGTGTTGGTCGACAGCCGGCTGAGTGTGAGGCAGGGTGTGCCCAGGTGGCCAAGGCGGCCAACGGCATCCTGACCTGCATCAGGAACAGTATAACCAGCAGGGCTAGAGAAGTGATCATCCCCCTGCACGGGGCACTGGTGAGGCTGCACCTCGAGTGCTGGGCTCAGTTTTGGGCACCGCAGTATAGGAAAGACATTGAGATGCTGGAGAGGGTCCACCAAAGGGCAACGGAGCTGGTGAAGGGTCTGGAGAGCAAGTCCTATAGGGAGCGGCTGAGGGAGCTGGGGGTGTTCAGCCTGGAGAAAAGGGGCTGAGGGGAGACCTCATAGCTCTCTACAGCTGCCTGACAGGGTGGGTCTCTTCTCCCAGCTGACAGGCAATAGGACAAGAGGAAATGGCCTCAAGTTATGCTGGGGGAGGTTTCAATTGGACATTAGGAAACATTTCTTTACTGAACGGGTTGTCAGGCACAGGAACAGGATGCCCAGGGAGGTGGTCGAGTCACCATCCCTGGAGGGATTTAAAAGATGGGTAGATGAGGTACTTAGGGACATGGTTTAGTAGTGGTTAGGCACGGTTGGACTTGATGATCTTAAAGGTCCTTTCCAATCAAAAGATTCTATGATCACAAAAAAAAAAGTGGAAGGCTTTGTGCTTTTTTTTGGTTTTAGATGGTTTTATGTTGGACGGAGCATTGCTAATGGAAGCAATTTGGCTTGATGGCATCGCTTGGTATGCTCCAGTGTTCTGCTCTGACTTACAGGCAAAATTCATGATAGTTACACAAGCATAAAAACAATTCAGTTGAAGTTTAACCTGGACATTCTCCACTTACTAGCAAACTACCAAGGGATTGTTTTCAAAAGTAGCTAAATTACAGCATTTCCTATTTCCACAGTCTTCTGAATTATTTTGACCGTGTGAGTGAATTCTTCTCTGTTTCTGTTGGCTGACCAGGGTTCAGGCGTCAGATGTTCCTCTTTAAAGGGAATGCTGACTTGCTGGTGGAAGCATTTTTACAGCATCTGCTGATACACAAGAACATCCAGGTGTAAATTAAGACAATAAATAAGAAAACCATTAGAAAAGTGGGCATGATTGATTCCAATTGTCATTGGAAAATAAATGTGTTAAATATTTAAAAGAGCAAGAATACACGTGGGGAGCTAGTGATAGATTAAAATGTTTCTTACCACCCAGCAACTGACACAGCCCATCCCGAGCATCAGCCAGGGAGCAGGGATATTCCCCTGCAGCCATCCCAGAGCAGCAAGTTCCAGAGAGTGAGCGAGGGGACCAATAGTCGAAAGAACGAATGAACAAACAGGCCTGAATAGAGAAGACAAAAATATGGTAACAAGAAGGGAACATGAACAGAAAATGAACAGGACAAGGAGCTAGAGAGAGAAACAGGGGGGACAATGGCCGACCCTCCCTTATACCGGGCATATTGTCTATAGTATGGCATACTCTGTGGCCAGTTTGGATCAACTATTAATCCAATGTTGCATCTGCACATTTGCAAAACTGGGGAAACTGCAAAATGTCCTTGATTGTTCAGCAGCAATGAACAGCAGCAGCGTCCTGTCACCTTGTTTCACATACTAAATCCAAAACACAGTAACTGCTGGGGGGGGAAAAACAAAACAAAACAAAAAAACAAAAAACAAAAAACAAACAAACAAACAAACAAAAAAACACCACACAACAAAATAACCTCGCTCTGTCCTGGCTGAAACCAGGACACAGTTTCTGTGGTATTTGGAAAATATGAGGGAAAAGTAGAAAGAGGAAAGGGAATTTGGAAAAACTTGAGAGCTGCTTCTTGTGAGCTTAATATCCTGGGTGTATGCGTAGTCTGATACAGAAATGTGGAGTCGACCCACTTGCATGCAGTAATAGAATGTAAACAAAGCTTGACACAGGCAATTGCTTCTGTGAGGTCCTTTCCTCCAAACCCTACATTTTCCTCATTTTCCTACATCTAGCAGTCCAAGGTTTCTAAACTTGGGGCATTTTATAACATGGGTGCAGGCTAAGGAGCGCAACTGTGGATCAATTTTCAGTCTCCCTACTAAGCCTGTATTGGTTCTCACAGTAGTTATAATCTAATCTTATTCTAAGATTGGTTATGTAAAAAATCAGAGATATTCTGACACTACAGTCCTCTCAACCATCATACCTTCATAACATACCCCCCAAATGCCTCATCTCAGTTTTAATGCTATTTCTCTTAGGAAAGATGGACTTCATGAAGAACAGGTTGATAGTGTCGTGTGTGTCTGTCCATCTGTCCGTCATCCCCCCGCCCCTTGCAAATGAATAACCTTGTCTTCCAAAATGTCTTCAGAAAGTGGAACCCAAAATAACAAAAGTAAGCCTATGTGGGAGAGCACTGAATATTTGTGTTTCAGATTGAAATACTATTTGAATACTCTTTGAAAGTATAACTTTCTGTTCTACTTTGAGGTTAAACTGCAAGAAAATCCATGAGGTACTACCCAGATTATGCAGTGAGAAGCAAATGTAGGCTCTTCCTACAGTTCTTGCAGACCATGATTTTATGGTAAGAGAGAGCTGGAGGGCAAGGAATTGCCTATTCCAGCTTTTTAGCAGAAAGCTCGTTAGGTTTTCTGAGGCTGCAGTAGAGATGGTAATAAGCTGATTTGCAGATGTGCTTTGGTAGGAAAGCCTGGAGATGCTTTTTCTCCAGGAACATTTAGTGGTGGAAAAATTGCTTTGTAGGGGATCAAATGTTTCAACAGCAAGGTACAGTAAGTGCAGGCTTATGTTCTTTGGTAATGACTCTGGATTGCCTGGGACCTTTATCTTTGTGAGAAAAATGGATAGTATGCTGTGCTGCTGGCGAAACCATAACTTGATGCACCTTCTAGTTTTTACACTGGTTTAGTAATAAAGCAGGAAGATCTCTGCTGATTCTGAATTGGGTATGTAGTACTCTGTAGCAGCTTGTGTCTGCATGGGATTCAACAAGAATTTCCTTGCTTTTCTTGTTTTAATCCTTTTTTACCTGCTTCTACAGGCATTTGTCATTCAAACATATTATGAGGTTGGATTAAAAGAAAAAAGTTTGAAAGAACTGCCCTCAGTGCCTGACATGTAAATGATTTTTTTTTTCCTTTTCCCTTCCTTGAAAAGTATGTTTTCTTGTCATATTACTTTCTCCCTTTTCTGCCTGTTCCTGTCTCTGAAAGATCAGACATTGGTAACTAGATTTCTATCTGTCTGCAGTCAGTTCTGCTACTAGCATGTGCATATCACGTTACTGCTGTACCCTCCTCTACAGTTGTTCCTACATGTTATCTTGTCAGCAGAAAGCATTGAAGCTGTCTGGATTCCCATTTAAAGATTTTCCAGGGCCTAATTGGAAGTTTAATGAGGTGAACTGGAAAACTTTGCACCGGGAGAAGGTCAGGTCCCCTGAAAGCAGGGTTTCTGTTCAATCCTGTGTTGTTTTAGGAGGTCTCGTTGCAAAAACAAAGGAACTCCAGGATGCAACAGCATCATGAACATCAGTATAGTTATCTCAGTGGTTACTATTCCCCATGTCACGTGAGGAACTTTGAAAACCATGTTAGCTTTTGGTTTTGGGAGATTGAGAGCTGTGCTGGGAAGAGTGTGTATGCAGTCTAGTTTTACATTGTACTTCTCATGGCTTTAGTGGAGTTATTCTTCACTGAAAGTGAGCATTCTAAAACTTTGTGCCGACTAGAGTATGTTTTATAGAGGGGAAAAAACCAGCAGAACATGCTTGAATGCCATACCGCAGAAGCTGTAATTTTTGTCTCTGTATCCAAGATTGCAGTGCATTATGAAATAATGGATAAGGGCTCTGATGTTTGCATTCAACAGTGTTACCAACAAGTCTTCACATGAAAGTAAAATGAAGTCTTTCAAACTCAGAGGTTGTGGTTTGCCATTCAAGAGATCGTATTATTTTAGCATTGTGTTTTTAATGCCTTGGATAGCTTCATGCCAACATTTCTACTGTAACCTGCTCCGCCCATTGTTTATTTTATAACTCCCCTTTAAAATTCTCCTTCTAGTTGAAACTTGTCCTACAAAACGTCAACTCAAAAGCGGGTTTTCTTTGTCATGTTTTCATATTAAAATATTTCTTTAATTTTTTACAGGAAAGCTTTTTCAGGAATAATAAACAGTTGGCCTGTGGGTAGCTATGGTGTCTGGGACTGACTTCCATAGCATATACAGAATCTAGATGGAATAAAAAGTAAATGTATACCAACCACAATGACCAAAGAAAGTCTAGTAACTGTAAGATCTGGTTCAGTCTCCAAACAATCTATAGCAACTCTGAGAAGTCTCATTTTGCCACTTACAATTCAGCAGTTTCCCTGAGCATTTGGTTTAGAAGCTGGGGAATGCTTTAGAGAGTGCTTGTAATAAACTGTTTCATCTCTGGGTTTTTGGGGGAGAAAATTTCTGTGAAACTACAAGTGAATCTTGGAGAATACAATGCAGAAGGAAAGCAGAAATCTGAGTCAGAGGGTAAGGAGACTAAGGGGAAAAGCATGAAGGAAGAGGAGGGAAACAATGGGAAAAAAATTATATTTCTAGTATTTCATTTTTTCGTGCTGAATTTGCTCTAGCTTTATCTTATCATAGGCCTTGGGATTTTTTTGAAATTGCAGTTCCTAGGCTTTGGGACTCTTAAGAGATTGAATCTCCACTTTTCTGTGCTTTACACATCTATGTGGTAAGTGTACTACCAGCACTTCCCCGACATGCAGAAATGTTCTTCTGTTGAACTGGTTCGTACAGTGCAGAAAAATGTTGTCAAAGCATGGTTGGCTCACAGGCATTTAGCTGACCTCCTACCCACTTGGCATCCCTAGGTAGTTAAAGTGTTACTTCAGGTTTCTAGCTGGAATGTTATCTCCTGAATTCTAGTGCCACAAATCTGTAAATGTAGATTTGCGTGTGGATTGAGGATGCAAAATTTGGGAATGCCCATCGAGGTACAATTTTGAATCTGCTACAGAAATGCAGAATCTAAATGATCTTGATCATTTGGTTGTGATCCCGTTTCAGCTATAAACATTCATTCTGATACCTCATTGCAGTTCTCTTCTGTGCCTTGTAAATGAACTGTACGAACTTGGTGTCTGAGGTTTAAGCTAATCGGATAATTTGCCCGCCAGCACTGCCTCTCTGTGCGGTGCCTGGGTGAAGCTTTTAAAGGTTTTTACAGATGTTTTTTACTTGCTACATCTTTTGGTTCCATTTTTTATGCACACTTTTCATCTGTGAAAGGAGCGATTTAATAGCTCCTGTAATTCCCAGATTATTTAATTTTTTATTGCAGCACAGAGCCTTGACCTCATTTACTACTTCCAAATGCCGTACAAACCAGAAGTTCCCTCCATATGTTTACTTCTCAGAAATGTAGGAGTAAGAGTATCATTGTGGAAGATCAGACTTTGCACTGTGCAGCTCTCAGCAACTTACTGAAAATTTAAAATTACCTAGAGCATATAAAGAGGAGACATGGAAGAGGAAAGTTAGGACAGTTTGGAAAGAAAAAGCATATATTCTGGTGTATAACTTACAAACAGATGTGCATTTCATGTGTGAAAAAGAGGGAAAAATGCTGTTTCCCTGCTCCAGCTGGAGAAACATGTAGTACAGGCACATATTGACTTAAATTCTTTTCTTTGCATGTGAGCTGATTCTTTCTGAATGGGCAAGAGATTTGAGGGAGGCTGTAGTGTGAGGATGTGGTTTGTGGAACGTTTGTTCTGCATGGCTGACTGATGAAATAAGTGATTTAGTATAGTTGTATAGTGGTTCAGTGTGGTTTGGGTTGGTTGTTGTTTTTCCCACCCCTTGCATTAGGAGCAGCTTTATATGTGCTCTGAAAATGGAAACCTGGCTTTTGTTTTCAAAAAGGTGTGTGTGTACCTATCTGTCCTTTTTGTCCTTTAGCCCTGCCTTTTTTATTTGGGGTTTGGGGGGGGGTTGGGGTTTTTTGTTTGTGTGGGGGTGGGGGTTTGTTTCGTTCTAAAAGATAAAACCTACACCAGTAGCAGAAACAGAGCTTTGTTTTACTGAGAAGGGTAGGAACATGCATAGCATCAGAAAGTCACTCCAACATTCTGCTTATTGGAAACTAAATTTGTCTCCTACACATAGGCAGCTATGGGCCTGTATTACCTTGTTTTACAAATCCAAATAGGTGAACACACCCATTGAAGGATGGAGAGAGGATGGAGCAGCCTTACCTATTTTATGGGAAGAAGGCACAAAATATTCTAGTGCCTTTGAAAGAATTTCTGTACAATATACCATTTCTTTGTGAATGGTGGTGCAGAAGACCAAAACACATTGTCTCTGAGCTTTTCCTTGCTTTCTGTTCATGCATTTTCCTTTTCCCATCTACCGCCAAGCTTAAAATGCTGTAAACTCTTCTTAGTGTCAGAATACATCTGAAGTGAGAAAGGGTTGTGAACATGGCCGATCCTGTCTGAAGAGGGCAAAAAACTGTGCTGCTACGCTTTTGAGGTTCCTTTCTCACCTTATCCTCGTATCACCTTATTGTGGTTTAACCCGAGATGGTAACAGAATACCATGAAGCTGCTCGCTCACTCCTGGCAGGGTGGGGAGGAGAATTGGAGAGAGAGAACTTGCAGGTTGTGATAAAAGCAGATCACTAGGACAGCAAAGACGATGATAAAATAGATATTGATAATAAAAATATATAAGGAAAATAATATATATAAAATAAATGGCGCACAATTTCTCACCACCTGATGACTGACACAGCCCATCCCGAGCAGCAGCCAGGGAGCAGGGATATTCCCCCGCAGCCATCCCAGAGCAGCAAGTTCCAGAGAGAGCGAGTGAGGGGACAAACAGCCAAACGAATGAACAGGCCTGAAGAAAGGGGGGTGGGGGTGGGGGAAGGAAAATAAGGGAACAAGAAGGGAACATGAATAGAACACAAATGGAACAAAAAAGAACAAGAAGGGGGCAATGGCCGGCCCTCCCTCACACCAGCCATGCCAGGTACAGAACAGTTTGGATCAACTCTTCTGGCTGTGCCCTCCCAGGTGTTTGCACCTGCACATCAGCAAAACCTGGGAAACTGCAAAATGTCCTTGGTCATCCAGCAGCAACCAATAGCAGCAGCGTCCTGTCACCATTTTTCACATCCTAAATCCCAAAACGCAGTAACTGCTGAAGACAAAAATAGCTCTGTCCTGGCTGAAACCAGGATACACCTGCACAGAGTTCACTTTCTGTGGTGAATTAGTAGAAGTATGTGTTATGTATGTTCATCTGTCAAAATAATAGGTATTCATCTTACCAAAAACAGTGAACTAGCTTTCAGATATCATAACAAAGGTATCTTATACTTGTTAGACTAATTAGTTCTCCTCTGGTGCTTCTGCTCAGTGTTTGTCAAGACATGATATGTGAAGACATGTTTCAGCTCAGCACAAATAATTAAGTTTTAACTCTTTCTCCAAACACAGTGATTCAGACCAGAGCCACCTGTCCCTGTTCCTTGTATCCCACAGTTGCTAGAAATGAATACTCAATGGAAAATATGAACAAGGCAAGCATATAATACTACTTTCGAAAATAATTGGAGGCTGAAAGAGTACTTTAACCACATTTTTAGTTTAGACTCTGCCCACCCACCCCACCCCCCAAACCTGATTTGTTTTTTCTGTTTAGTAAATTCATGGTCATCTCTCCCATGAAACTGCGCAGCCTGTTCTTTAACCTATGTAAACTTCCTCCCCACCCACAGTAGCCTTTGGCAGGGAATTTCTGAAGTCTGTCACTTGTTGCCACTTGTGTTTTTCATTCTGACACCTGTTTAGCTTCATTTGACACCTCAATTTATATATTGGAACAGAAATACACTGTCAATTCTTTTTCACCCTTTTCAGAATGCTCATGATTTGTGGACCTCTATCACATCTCCCTGCTAGTTACCTCTGCTCGGGCTGAAGAAGCCCAGCTTGTCCTCTGTGGAGCCGGTTTCAATCTTGTTGCTCTTCTCTGAACTTTTTCCAGTTGTAATACATTTTGAGAGCCGACCAGAAATGCTCACATCATTCCAGCTGTGGGCAAACGGTAGATTTATACCATACAATGAAAATGAGATTTTAAAGTGTGGGTGGGTTTTTTTCCCCTCTATTCCTTTCTAAAATTTTCTAAATTTCTTCAAATGTTTCCCTTTGTTTGACTGCTGCTGTAATTATCCAGTTGATGTTTATATCAAAATATCTGCCGTAACCCCAGTGTTCTGGAGCCTGTCTGGTACGTGAATCTGTGGATTGTTTTATTCCATGCAAAACACTTCTATTTATGCTTCTGGTGCCATTTTATTGTCCAGACACCTAGGTCTTTCTGCAGTTACTCAGTTTGCCATTCACCCTTGCTTTATTTAAATACCTTCGTTACATCAGCAAATTTGGTCACCTTATTGCTTACTCCCTTTTCCAGGTCATGTATGAATACAGTTTCTACAAGGCCAGACCTCTGACTGTTTCTTCTACACTGCTTCTTATCTTTAGTCAATGTTACACTCTTAGATCTTGTCTCTTTAGTTTCTTGAAAGGACTTTGGGAGAGATCTTGTTAAACGTCTTTTGGAAATTTAAGTAGACAGAGTTACCCTTAAATGAAAATTTATTGATTTTCTCATTTTATCAGCTGCATGGTAACCCTTGCAGTCAATTTCAGTAGGTTTGCAAGGCAGGCGTTCTCCTCATAGAAACTATGGCAGCTTTTCTCCAAATAGAAGGCATTAGCAGACACTGAAACGAATGCTGTCCTTTGTAATTTCTCTCTATATACTCTCTGTCTCTTTGCCTAATGTGAGGCTTACAGGCCTGTAGTTGCCACTTTCTTCACCAACCTTTTTTTAAAGTCACATTTATGTTTACCCACCAGTCAGAGATTGAGGTGGGTGGGGTTTAAGAAATGGAGGTATGCATAGATTCATATTCCTGTCAAATGAGAAAATGACAAAAATGACACTGACATCTTGATGGTTTGCCAGACCTGAGAATGTAAAAGTCTTTGTCATCCTGATGTAGAGAGTATTCATATCGGATGCAGGAATACAAACATCTCAATCTCTTTTTCTTACTGTATTTGGCACCGGAAGATTTTAAGCTAACATCATAGTTCACTGCTAAATACAAATGTTAGTTACAGTTGTGTAAAGTACTGATAATTTAAACTTTAGATATCCTGTGAGTACTAATATATAAACAGCTTTCAGAGAAGCAAAGATTACAAATACGTGAAAGCAGTTCTCAGTCTTATCTACAAAGCTTCCTTTCTGTAGAATTCTCAGGGTTTTTTCCCCCCTAAAGGGTTCCCTTCACTCTGTTTATTTTCCTGTTTTCAAAGTCCATTCTGTTGCAAGGCAAAGTCGCACTCGCAGCAACATGTAAACTTTGAGAAGGCTGTAAACATTACTCCACTGTAACTTCAGCTGATGAGATAAAGGGATGTGCTTTACAAATAGCTAGACTGGTAGTTGCATCTATTAATTGAAGATACTCCTTGTGCAAGTGCACAGATCATACTTCTTCAGAAATTAGATTACTGTTTTGTTCCATACACAGAAATAAGGAGGTGAATATTTTCCACTTAAAGTAATAGGTGTCATCAGGGAAACAAGGATAGACAGGTAATTCTGGATACTTTCAATACTGGAAGTCTGGTAGAACTGTTTGAGTATTTGGTTTGTTGCACCAATTAATGTAGAAGACAGAAACAAATATTAAACCTGATTATGTGAAAATCCCTTTTGAAGTATAGGGACATTGCAATAGTAGTTATACAAAAATTGGACAAGATTGGCATATGACTGTAGTCGAAATTTTTAGTGTAAAAAGAAAAAAACGTATATATCACAGTAGGTTTCACAACGTGAACCTTCTTTTGAAGGAAGGCAAGGAAGTGTAAGCATATGAAAAGACTGCCAAAGCATTTGGGTTTTGTTTTCATGAAGGCCTTAATAAGAAAGTCTAAGTGAGAGATGACACTTAACTTCTATCACTTAATTTCATTAAGACCAGAAAGAGCTGCTTACTAGTAACGAAATGCTCAGTTTCAGAAGCAATCTCTGAAGGGTGGTGGGTGGTAGTTGGGCGCACATGGAGCGTGGACAGTCTGAAGAACTGGATGAGTCAAAAGTCAATTCCCATCTCTCCCTCCCTCCCCGCAAGAAGCAGCACTAGTAGCATGGAATATGGGGAAAGAAAGATGTAAGGCAGATCAGTGCAATTGTGATTTACAAATTATTTATATTTAGAGAATAAGAATATTAAAAAGAGCTGACACTGGTTTGACCTAATAAGTTTTTGAGAAATCTGACAGCTTTTTTTTTTTTTTTCTTTCTCCCAGAATAGCATGTTTAATGGACAAAGTAAAGCTATTGTGAAATACCATTGTGAATTTGAGAAGGCTTTAGACAGTGTTCTCCTAACTAAATTAAGAAACTGTGGATGGTGGTGTACTTTTGCTTGGAAAAAATTGTCCCCAAAATAGCTTCTGGTGATTAAGCTATCAACCCAAGAGAGGATGTTGGGTGAGGTCGTACTTGGCTGCATTCTGAACCCTCTGTTGATTTCATTGATGACTTAGGCTGATGGAACAGAGAAGATAGCTTTATTTGGGAGGAGCTGCAACTCCGAAAGACAGAATGAGAATGGTCCAGGCAAATCAGAGGGGTTATCCAAAATCAGAAGATGAAGCTGAAATACAGACACAAAGACTTGAGCTTAGAATGAGGGGGAGTAGAAAATAAAGAAATAGAAGATACAGAATAATTAGTTCTCACGGTAATACTAGTAATATGGAATGACAATATTGCAAAGAGGATCTGGGGCTTATGCTAGATGTTAAGACAACAAATACAGGACAGAAAAATTAAAAGGCTACCATGTGTGAGATGAGGAATTGATGATCCCTCTTCTTCTGGTGGTGACTATGAAGTCTCAGCTGAAAGCTGTATTTTAAGAAATGTGGACTGATTGGCAAGAGTCCAGAGAGGGATTTCAGTAACAAACACATTGGAAAACATAAGCTATAAAGGAAAGACTGAAATTTAGAAAAGATTAAGACTAAACAAATTGTCAGGGATTAGCATTCTGATTAAGTGAAAGAGTAGAGGTAGATGGTTTCTTGAGGTTCTTTTTAGTCCAGCATTCCAACAGCAGTACTTTTGGATTCAGCAATAGCCATACGCTTATGGCAGTAGCTACTTGTATAGAATGAGAGACTACGCGAAAAGAGAGAGAAGTAGAGACAAAGTAATCACCACTGATTTTTGCAACGTGACCTTGAATAAGAAGTGGATGTGAAACTTATTTTTCTTAACGTCCCGGGTACTGAGAGAGTCTTCAAACCTCTCTAAAGAATGGTAATGCCAAGCCTATTGGCTCTTGTAGTCGTTACAAAAATGGCAACTGGGAAACACAGAGGCACTGTGCAGGAAACCCGCCTAAGACTGGCTGCTTGTGTTAGTTTCTTCCACCACCTCCACCACTCGCTTGCTTCTGCCCACAGCAATTTTGGAATGCCCTGCATGCAGGACGTAATTCCAAATGGTCTCATGCAAGCAGTCTGTTCAGGTGTGTGAATTCCTACTATTGGAATGAAAATGTGAAGCAAAATCTCAGGAGAATATCTTGTTCCTTGTCTTTTGAGGTAATGTGCAGACTCTTTTGACTAACATCAAAAAGGAAGAATCAAGTTTTTCCCTGTGCAAAGTTTTCCATCAAAGAGGTTTCCATAATTGTTCCTGATACAATTTAAAACCAAAAAAACTTTACAAAAATGAGACTTCTAGATCCAAGACTGTCACACTTTGTTTTATTTAGACTAGAAATAGAATTAAATTGAAATATGAAAAATTGAGAAAGGGGCTTCTGCCCCTTGCCCCCCTCCCCTCCCCAGCTTGAGATAGTCCTACTGTTCTTTTGGATCCATACATAAGAAGTCGTCTTTTGACTTTCCTTTTTAAGGAACTTGCTGCTTTTATTGGTACACTAAAAATGTGTAAATATAGTACAGAAGTTGTGTGAAATGCAGAAATATTTTTAAACTTCTAAAGAGAAGTATGTGGAAGTACCAGTAACCTTCATATTCTGAGACAAGGATGGACTATTTTTGCAGACTGGGGTAGGGATTTCCAGAAATGTTCCTGGAATGTAATTTTGCTGGGTTTTAGCTCTTAGAATAAATACCACATCAGTGAGCTGCAGCAGAAGTGTAGCTCTAGTTCCTAAGGTGTGTGTGGTTGAGAGTTGTGCGAGAATTCATCTGTTCGCCAAGCATTGTGGAGTTGTAGTAACGGGAGAAAAAAAAAAAAAAAAGTATTAGATGAATGACTGAAGACATGGTAAATGGACTACAGGAAAAACCTGAAATCCAGGATACAGACCATTTCTGGTCTTGCCTGTGGTCAGGTGTTCCCCACTACATCTCCACTGAGCTCCCTACCACAAGTGGCATCTGAGTAGGGATGAAGATGGGCTGCCTGAAGCAGGAGGTGCTGAATGCAGTCAGGAGCTCTGCCTGCAATGGCACTGCCCTCCAGCAGGGATAAGGGACAGGTAGCAACTGTAAATAACATCTGTTGGATGTGATAAAAGTTCCTCAAAACAACCACCAGAAATTTGAGAAACCTGTCAGCTGCAAGTTAGAGAGAAATGACTGTGAAGTTTAGGAGAGCAAATGTAACACTTGGAGAAGTACATTGCTTGTTTCACTGAACCAAATGCATGTCGTGTGAAAAGAAATTCAGACGAGAAACTGATTTGAAGCAAATTGGCAAATCTCTTTTAAACTGTCAGTGAAGTCTTACAAACTTTTCCTATTGAAGAGTGGAGCAAATCTTTTAGAGCTCTGTTTAACATGATGAAACTTGTCAATATGTAAGCAGTCAGAAGAAGAGATCAGCAGAAAAAATATTTCTGCAATTCATTTGGCTTTGCTTTATTGTGAATTCTTCAAGCAAAAAATCAGTAGAGGTGATGAAACTTGATTATTATTTGATATTTAATGGTGATCATTAAATTACAGGCAAAGGAAAAAAAAATTACTACTTTTTAAGTAATCATCCTCTTAAAGTTTTCTCTTTTTTTTCCCCTGAAATTTTATCAGGAAACAGAAGCTAAGTGCCTTGGGTACATTTCAGGTGTGGGGGGTTTGTTTTGGTTTGGTTTTGCTTTTTTCTCCTTACTAATGTAAGAATAAGTTGCACATGCAAAACAAATTCACATAAGGATCCTGGAAATGAATTTTTTTAAAATTAATTTACTTTTGATTTAAACTTAATTCAGTACTGTAGCAACTCTGTATTTAGTGAATTATTTTTCCCAATTCAAATCCTCTGTGCTGAAGTTTCCATACAAGTAATTATGAATTTTTGTACATTTATTATGCATTCAAATACCAGTGCATTAAGTTTTTTCAAGGGAACACGCATGCAGAAATGGAAGATCTCGGAATAAATCTCTTGTAGATAAAAACACACACCCCCCCCCAAAAAATAAAACAAAATCCAAATAACCCCCATCAAAACAAAACACAAAAACCCCAATAAAACAAAAAAACCCACCCACCAAAATGTCCCACAAAACAGAAAAAAACAAAACAAAACAGAAAAAAAACAAACCAAGCACCCCACTCAAAAGCTCTTTCTAATCCATGTTTTTTAGAATTCAGCTGCAAGTCTTGTATCCCTTTCCTGCAACTTCTTGCCAAATTATGTATCCCAGGCTTTTAAAATTACTTCTGAGGCATGTGTTTCTGTAAACTGTGTGATTGGTAGTTGAGATGATTACCCTTCTGTAGAATAAAGACATCTCTGATGGTGATATTTAAAAAAAAAAAAAAGTTAAAAGACAAAGTATAAAGCATAAACTACTCCCAATCTGTGCAGAAACTTTCTAACAAACCTAGCCATGTTGATGTTGTAAGAGATTTTTCACATTTTTAGAGTCTGTATTGTCCAGTTTCCATGCCTGTGTTTACAGAGCTTGTTGTTTACCTATCCAAAGACCTTTTTTTTTATTATTATTATGGGAAGAGCTTCTAAGGAATGCAAAATCTCAGTTATAAAGGAGGTCTTGTTTAATTCTGCCTTGTCCATTTAATGCTGGGAGCACAGATTTTTGGTGTGAACTCTCCATCATTAACTACAAAGTTGCTCAGAAATGCCCAATTTTTGAGGAATATTTTAACAATGCAAGCTATGGTGAGATCAAAGGTAATACCTTTTATGATCGGATTCTATTTTACACCAGTGACAATATCTAGGGATGGCATCTTTGTCAGGATCTGTGATGTGATGTCTCCCTGAAATGGATGTCCTATTGCATTAGTGGCTATAAAAACATTTCACCGTGTGGTCTGCCAGACTCGCACAGGAGTGTGTGAGAAACTTCAGGAGGAGAGGAGGAAAATGTCTTCCATGCTTCTGATGGGTAACTTCAAAATCAAAGAGCAAATGTTACTTCATTTCAAGTACTGGAAAAAGCAGATGGAAGATGTCAGAAACTTGTTTTGAGCTCTCAAACTCTCTCATTGAAGAGGGTGATGTTGGGGGATGCCTGCTGCTGGCTGGTGGAGGCTGTGGATATTCATCTCTAGGTACCAGCGGTCCTCACACAAAGGATGGGGAGGTTCGGGCATCCAAGGAGCTGAATGGGGAGCTGCTTGCACTGCCTTCATTAGGCAGATCTAGTCTGTTTTACTCCACTTGTTACAGGCCTCCACCGAATCAGTTGTTCTTGGTTGCCTTCTGAGTGAGAGCCCAAGAACCTTAAAAAAGACAGGCAGTAGAAAGTTTAATCTGTTCCCTTCACTGGAAGCAAATATCAGTAAATTAGTTACTGTTTTGCAGCTGCTTTGTCAAACTCCCAAATCCTGAGAACCTAAAACACCCTAATGGGAATGTCCATGCTTTATGCCACATCACCCTAGATGTCGTTGTGTGGTCCCACTCAATATAAGGGATCTGCCTCTGGCCTTTCCTTGCAAAAGCTGACACGCATGTCCAAAACATGTCTGAGAAATGGGACTCGGCTCCTCTGTGCTTGAGAAAAGTACTGCGCTTCTGGGGTTTTGACTCCATAATTCTGTTGGAGCAGTTGAAATCTGTGGCCATGTTGGTGTTGAACAGCAGCTGGCAGAACACTTAAGTGACTGCAGTGATAGTGTTTGAGCAGTAGCCTTAAGCAACAGTGGTTACATGTAGCCTCAGCAGTCTGTTTGCCCTTATTAGGCTGCCCAAGTATGTGAGAGAGGATCATAATTTGTGAAAGCTGATATCTAGGTGGTTCCTAAAATCTGGCTGGCTTGTTCCAGCACTAATTCTCTAGTTTAATGTAACCTTTTGATCTTTAAAATCAGAGTTTCCTAATAATTTTTGCCCTCTGACTAATATTTTCAATGATTCAGGCTTTCTTCTAGTGCATAAAATGAATATTTAGATATGCCTAAGCATATAACATATATATGATTTCTGTAGCCTAAATGGCTAATATTTGTGCCTGTTACATTTTGGTT
>KL258697.1:54133-66144 GCA_000699545.1 Podiceps cristatus | reverse complement strand
AAGAAACTTACTGTGTATTTTGGTTTTCTGTCTTTTGAATTATGTATCTTGATTGAAGTATTTTCAGTTAAGAAAATGACTCAGCCTTTGTTCTTTTAAAATTCCAGTTCGTGTAATTTAAAACAACTACTGACCTGTAAAAGAAGTTATCCACGTGTTTATCTTGTATCTTCATGTCGACAATAAACATGCTGTTACTATAATCATTCACAGGTGCACTCCAAAAAGAACAAAGCATAGGTATTCCCAGGACAGATAGAGGGAGCTGTATCTCCAGTTTTACTCTTTAAAGAGACAGCTATAAACAAGGTGTCAAGTTTAAATTTGCAAACATAAATTAAAAACTCCAGTTTGTTTTAGATTATTACAACCAATCACATAAGGCTGTAAAAGCATGAGGAAAAATATAATTTGCCTAAAGATCAAGGTACAATGAAAAAGTTTTATTTTTTATAAACATAGCTGTGTCAGCATGGTAAGATATTCAGGCAACCAATCACTTGCTGTTTTTTTAGCTTAAATTTCCTGTGAACAAATATTTGCCCCTTTCCCTGTCTTAGTGATGTAATAGCAATACTGAAAAACATGGCATGTCATCAGTAAGATATGTCAAAAAGAAAAGTATTAAATAACATTAATTTTAATACAGTTGGATGGACAGGTATTACAGTTTTCTGAAAAAGAAAAGTCCTTCCCTCTCATTCATCCGGGGATAAGCTTACAGAGGATTCAGAAAGGTAAACACAATTCTAACTGCAAAGGAGACAGAGGGAAAAATATACAGAGCTGGGTTTAGAAGCATATATACCTTCCCACTATTAGCTGTGATTATGGACTAGAAACCATGCTCTGCATCCATGTATGGAGATTGAGCTGTCTCACTGCTCCTGCTTAGCCCCAAACAGGTAAAATCAGGCAATGAATGAAAAAATAACAGAATACTGCAAACAAAGTTTTGTTAAAACTGGATGTCAACCTCATAAATTACATTTTTTCCTAAGGTGTTCAACATTACTGCTTATTTCTTACTTTTTAATTAAACATATTTTCCTCTTCTGTGTTCTACAGGGGCTGGCGGAAGGGGAAGGGAAGTTGTTCTACATTCATTTAAATTATTTGCAAGAGTCACTGTAGCACTGCAGTCTTAATTAATCCACAAAATCCTGCTTTAATTCTAGTAGTACCTCAGGTGTAAAGAGGACTCCACATTTGATTATTTGATTCCTTCAGCCGCTCCTCACAGCACTTGTGCTCCAGACCCTGCACCAGCTTTGCTGCCCTTCTCTGGACACGCTCCGGCACCTCAATGTCTGTCTGTGGTGAGGGGCCCAAAACTGAACACAGCACTCAAGGTGCCGCCTCACCAGTGCCGAGTCCAGGGGGACGATCCCTTCCCTACTGCTGGCCACACGAGTTGTGATACAAGCCAGGATGCTGTTAGCCATCCTGGGCACACCGCTGGCTCATGTTCAGCCGGCTGTCGACCAGCACCCCCAGGTCCTTTCCTGCCAGGCAGCTTCCCAGGGGCTCTTCCCCAAGCCTGTAGTGTTGCCTGGAGTTTTGGGACCCGGCACTTGGCCTTGTTGAACCTCATACAATTGGCCTCGGCCCATCCATCCAGCCTGTCCAGATCCCTCTGCAGAGCCTTCCTACCCTCCAGCAGATCAATTCAGCTGCCCAACTTGGTGACATCTGCAAACTGACTGAGGGTGCACTCAATCCCCTTGTCCAAAATTGTTCTAATCTTATTGAAGGGCCCTTCCTGGAGAGATTTTTGGTGCTCAAGAAAAGCAGGTCTGAATCCCTTCATTACTCTTGCTAAAGATGCTAAGATGGGCAGCAACAAATTGGCTTATGAGTTCATTACTTCTTTGTTTATTCAAATTCATCTCATTTTTCACCAGTACTTTTGTACAGTGATACTCCAAACAATGAGTCAAGGCTGATATCGAAGTTCTTTTAAAATTTAAATTAATCAAATAAAATCACCGACAATCTGAGTCTAAGACTGCTTATTGCAATTGTCCCACCCCTGCATGTCACCTTTCCTCAGGGCATAGATCCTCATGCTTCCTCCCTCATACTGCTGTTACACTATTTAGGAGCATAAACTCTCCAATTAATATCATGTCTTCTCCAATACAAAGAGCAATATTAGAGCAATTATATGAATCATTAATAATCATAGAAATGCTACTCTAGAAAGCAGCATGAAAAAAGTCTGATACAATACTTGCTACTAGAATAGAGACACTTGCTATTAGTATTTACGGAGGTCAGTATTTTCCCCATTGGTACTACCTCAGGAATCCTTGCCTTCCAACTTCCATTTATCAAATACCTCAATAGATCTGTACAAAAGCTGACGTTTCAGGCTGACACTTTACCAAGTCAAGTGGCAACCTCAGCAGATGTAACTATAAAAGACCACTGAGAAATTATTCAACTGTAATAGTTAAAAAAAACCCCAACAAACCAAACCCCAAGATAGAGATAATTAATTCCTTACATTGCTTGAAAACAGTATGATTAAGCCTTTGCATTCAGAAACAATGAAACAGATTCTTTTTCTTTAGGAAGCAAACGGGAAGTAATAACTGTTGGCAGGCCCTCATGGGTGATAAATGCAGCATACTGTGCTTATACTTTAAAATTAAATTTTTTAAAAGTACTATATTTTAAATATAAAAACCTTATTGACAGGATGAGTGCGTCTAGTTTTCAAATAATTCTATGCAAATCGCTTTACCATGTAGGTACTTTTGACAGCATATCAACTCTTTACATTCAATTGCATTAATTAAATCACATTTTCTATGAATTTCAATAGACAGTATGTTTACAATGCATACGAATAGCCTCATACCTGTTTTTTATCCTTTTTAAAATTTTTCCGCACCCTTCTGAACAATTAATGTGAAAAGATATACACTTTAGCAATATGCTCTGCACACACGTATTGTTCGACAGATGTCTTCTCTCCCCAACTACCACCTGATATTCTCTACAAACTTTCCACATATTGGATGTTTCTACTCTTCCCATCATGTACAATACCATGGTATTACCATATTCCTTATATAATCTTTTTTCCTTGTTGTTGATAGATCATCTTGAATTTAGCTGTATTGAAACGTACATTGCTCAGGTTGAATAACAAGATTTTAGAAATGATACACAATTTGTATCTTGACTGCATGAATTGGTTTCAGTGAGACTAATTTTCGACCAGATACCACCGTGTTCATAAATACCATTTTTGATTATGGTAAAAAATGTTTAGTTTTACTAAAATGTCACATATACCATGTTAGGAAAATTTAAGGTATGCTATGGAGACGTGTGTCCTGGAAAGAACATAAAGACCTATTACCCTTCACATAATGTAACTTCACCTTTAAATGAAAATGAAATGCTTAAAGATACAAGAATACTTTGACTAAATATAACCAGAGTTTTATCTGGGAAAACCAGAAAATTCTGTTTTCAGACAAGCAGAGGTTAAAATTCCAGGACTCTCCATAGTACAGGTTTAAAGCTGAAAGTGAGGACACCCTGAGAGGAGAGAAACAGATCCTCTGCAGAGAAGAGCTCAACAACCGATGCACCGCCATGGCTGTGCAACTCCAGTCTAAAGGCAAAGAAAAGTCTCTTACTTTCCCTGAGTGAGTGTATCTACAAAAATAGATACACAGTAGTTCAACTATCATAAGAAAACGTGCCTTTGAAATTAGATGCAAGAAGTGTGGATTTTAAACATAGTTTTGAGCATCACAAATTTTAATGCTTTCAAATAATTTCTGGGATACAGAGACTTTACTTTTGCTATAACCAGATGGTCTTTTCCTGAAGTGTGTTCCTGTACAACGTGCAGCACGGCACTACAACTCTTGTAAGCTTATGTTGGAAGCACAATTTTTCCAGCCTACAACTGGAGTACATTTTAATATGGAATCTTAGCTAAAAATAACATTAGATATTTATATTTAATGTTTGGATGAAAAAACATCTATTTAAGGTACAGTCTGTTGTCTCTAAGATGTCAACAGTAAGTAATATTATTTGAAGTGGAATGTTTTATTTAATATTTAATGGCATGTATAATGAAACTAGTGAAAAAATATTGAGATTTCAGAAAAGCATGAAATGCCTATCATCACTCAACTGTTTTTTCAGATTAGTGATAAATGTTATGTGTATACCTAACAATACATGACATGACTTAGCTTTACCAAGGAATTAAACAGTACTCAGATATTTCAATATATTGTATATTGTAGACAGTGAACCTAAATTTCAATTTGCTTGTGTCAATATGCCCCAAAACTCCGGTGAAGTAATCGTTTACATCAAGCGGATGCTTAATAAAAAACAAGTCCCAAATGATCCAGTCAGTTCTCCTTCAGAAGCTAGTGTAGCAATCTGGGAGCTCAGAGTAAGAAATTGCATTGTTTATTCTACAGCCAAGTTTCAGGTTCATCACAAATGAAATCCTGCTACCGATTTGATTACCCAAATAAGAACTTTTCTTCCTGAAGAGATGAGTCAGAGGTGAAAGAAGTTGAAACTTAGTATTTCTAATACTTTTTAACACACAAAGACAGCAAACAATGGTCGTTTAAGAAACCCAAAGCTAAATCCAATTTATAAACTTACTAAAAAATAAATTATGTTACATGTTCTACTAATTAGTATAGCAGCCAAACAGGAAAGTGGTGTCACAGTGGACCTTTTATAAAATAATTCAATACTTACCTAAGAAGCAACTCTCAATAAATGATCACCAACAAAGAAGAATACTTCATAAGACTCACAGTATCCCTTTTTTGATGTGTCATTTATAATTTCATCAACACCTACAGGTTGTAATGGATCTATACACAGGCACTAGGGTCACAGGAAGAAATTCAAATGAAAAATACAAATCTGTCTGTAGTGCCCAAGTGCAAACAGTGATCTTTCAAGTATCTTTTTTGCCCAAGATACTTTTATTATTTAGAACAAACAAACACAGTAAATAACCAGGTGATCACTCAGAAGTAAACATTTACTTATTAAAAAAAAAAAAAGAGCTCATTTACAAATTCCTGAATAAAACATTACATACTGATAACAACTTCTTTAAGAAGTAGCTCCTGTCCCACAGGCATTCATGCAACAAGTTGACTGAGATACAGAGACTTACATATGAATTCTTAGGTTAGTTTAAACTTACTCTAGGCTAAATCGGCCACCTGACTTGGGTGTGTGAGATCTACCCCCATAAAAATGTGTCTGACTCAATCAGCTACTGAATTTAGACTGTTAATGTCAGGATTTTGAATTTATTCCAAAGCAAATACTCTAAATACATCAAACCTGTAACTTTTTCTAAACTTTGGGTTTGATGCTTTTTTTAAAAAACATCTTTTTTTGTATAACTAGTGACACCCACTTAACTACATTTTACCTTTTGATGATCTACACTACATTCTAATTAACAAAGGTAAGAAAAAAAATGTTTTCTAACAGTCTTTATTTTATTTTTTCAGTTTGATACTATCTGTCCAATTAGCCTTCTGGAAAACAAAATTTAAGGAAATTATACGATTATATAATCATATAATTTGTTTTAGAGTTTAATAGCAGCTCTTAGCTTGGCTGACCTTCCTCTTGGGTTTGTTTCAATATCCTTGGCCTGGGGTGTGAGAACCTTTTTCTGTATAAAACTCCACCTTGAGTTGGAATTTCCACAGGGAAATTCTTGTGCATCATCTTCTTTGGAACAATTTTTCAGAGCTTGTCTTATCTTCTGCCTTGAGCCAAGATTGTACTTTTCTGTCACGTCTATTCCATGAAGAAAACGTTTGATAATACGATCTTCTAGTGAATGAAAGGAGAGGGCTACAAGGCGACCTCCAGGTTTTAGAAACTTCTCAGCTGTCTTCAGCCCTATGAAGAGTTCATGGAGCTCATCATTTACAAATATTCGCAGGGCTTGAAAAGTTTTGGTAGCAACATGTGTAGGTCTCTGAAGCAAGTCTTTTCGCGCATACAGTGCTGATGCTGGAAAAGCACCTGTCAAATTTTAAAAGGTGTATGTTAATATTTATTATTTTTACATTGCTATCCTGACATTAATCCACTCATGCATGATGACTTTAAAGGAAAGCATACTTACAACAGAACCCTGAGTGATGAGCTTCCTTCTTTATTAGATATTTTTATTTTCTGCTTTGAATTCATATTTCTGAAATTAAACCCTATTAAACTGAGCTGCTTTGGGGTTGAGTGTTTATTTTTTTCTTAGACTCTCACAGAAATTCCTTCCCCGAATGCTTCACAAAGATAAAATATAAAATGATGGCTGAAACTAAGACAGACAAAAAGTTAACCTGGGCTAGGTAAGTCTCACTTTACAGCCCAGTGCAGTCAATGTCAGTTCAGTATTTGTGGTGGTTTGTTCTATGCTTTTAAGGCAAAAAGAAAAAAAAAAAAAAACCCACAAAAAAACCCAAAAAACCCCCAAAAAACAAAAAAACCCACCAAACCAAAAAACCCCACGATGGACACAATTTTAACTTCTGCCTTCTAGATAATTAGGCATTTCTTCACAAGCAGAGATAAGATGAAGACAATGTCTACCTAGTGAAAAGTGTCTTTCAATGAATTACTTAAAGCTTAAAAGAAGCATCCTTGTTTAGGGATAAAAAATTGTTGACCACTACACCCACGTTCCTTCAAGTGTTCACAAAAATACCTTGAGAAATTTAGAAAACTCAGCTGATACTGTTGCTTTTTCACATGCCTATACAGCAGAACATGTCAAATTATGAGTTTGCTGGATGAAAAATGACCAGATTAAATGTTTCTTAATATATGCACAAAACTCCCTCTTCCTTACTCCAAAGTTCTTGAGTTATACAAGTCTCTGTAGAGACTGAAATTTGATATAAACTTTCATATATCATTATGTAATGTATTTTAGGCTTGAATCTTCGTTATCTGAGTACAGAGCAAAAAGCTATAGAAGCCAGATTTGATGGATCAAAGGGACTAAAGTGTAAGAGTCTTACAGCATCTGTGAAACCTGAGTAAACGTACAATCTATTATGTAAGTGAGCGCAGGAGTCTGGTAAAAAGAAATTGAATGAATAATGCTAGTGCATAACGGAAAAGAATTATTTTTCCTAAAAAGGCGGCCCATCACACATAAAGCAATAGAGCTGGTACATATGTATTAAAACTTCTTAATTCCATGCCAGTTCTAAACTACAATATAATAAAGCAATGGGTTTGAAGTAAATGCAGTTCATAATCAGGTAATTGATATTCTATGTAGTGGAGTAAAATAAAGGAATATGGTACCTCTGAAACAAGTTGACTAAATTTACATTTACACAGGTGATTGAAAAAAAAAATAGAGACATAATCCAGTGTGTTGGCACAAAGTAATTTATTAGTGGAATTCTTGATTGTTTTACATGTAAGATTTTACTTATGTCTGAAAACATACGTGTTTGGCATCACAAACACAGAAGCGATCATCAGTATTCATCAAAGGAAGAGGCCAATAATGGGATTTAAAAATTCAATCATTATTAACAGAGTTGTTACCACGTATGTGATGTATCTAAGATGCGTTTGTGCATGCTCAGTTTTCCTGACTATATTCCCTACCTCCTCTGACTCAAATGCCAACAGTTCCTGAATTAAATGAAGAGACCCATCGTAGCTGTGGCTGTTTCCTCTTCCTATAGTCTGCATGCTTCAAGACAGAAAGTGGCAACAGGATCAACTTCTCCCAACACAAACTACTGCACATGAACTTGCAGCTTTAAACTCACAAAACAGAGCACATAGATCTAACCTGCGGAGGTAGGCCCCTCCATCACTTACAAACTCCAGAGTAAGTTCCACTAGCCAGCTAGTAGAACTTCTGTCTTTGAGAACACCACATTCTATACTTTCCATAAATCACATAGGAATATATATTCCCTCATTGTAGGAGTCACAAGGCCTGTTTTGATGAAAGGGCTGAACTAAAAGGAGAACTCATCACAGAAGGTAAGATGTCCCAAGAAACCAACTGACACCAAGCTCGTACTACCTAGCACAGTATCTGTTTACATATTTCTTTACATACCTAAAAATGGACTCCTTAAAAATGGAATCCTTAAAACAGTCATTGACTGCCATTTGTGCGTGAAGAAAACTGTCTCTTAATGCATAACATAAAAGAATCCTGTGCTGAGCCAAATAAACAATTTTCTTTAAATGGTCAACTAACAGCTACAAGCACTAGTAGTATGCTCAGAACTCCTGAACAGTTATTAAATGAAACAGCAGGGTTTAAAATCAGTATGTAACGTATCCAAAACCACCATAGGACACGCATGTTTCCATACCATGTACTAAATGACTAAATATACATGGCTTCATGTTCTCCGTAAGACCCGTCTTAGGCTTCAGTCATAATAGCATTTTGTTCAATGGAATTTGAAGTTGAAACATCAGATACCCAGGTATCTTTTGAATTAAATTACAGAAGCCATGGTCTCTTGAATAAGAAAACACTGGTTTGGTAAAAGATCTCACACGACAAATCTCTCTCTTTTTCTATGCCTGCTTTTAAAACCATTGAAAACATACCTCACGCTCCCCCCCCCAAAACCAAGCCCACTGCTGCCATTTCTCTCTATGAAAACAGTTGTAACTAGAATGATAAAGCACTGTGCCCTTACAACATATTAGCTATTAACAAGCTCATGGGTTAGAAAATGGTGCATTATTTGGGTTCCTCCTGTATTGTTCCTGCCCCTTGCAGAACAATTTACAGCTGTGACTTGAAGAGCATCAGTTTTACAGTTTCAGTTTTGAGCTGTTACTACCCAGAGCTGGTGTTCACCTCTAAAAGCAAATCCAGAATTTTTAACTATCATATTTTAGCAGTCTAAGTATTTTCTAAAAATACTGGTGCTTTTCTGGGGAGGATCCATTTCTGATATTCTAAGAGTACTTCAGCTTCCAAAAGTAACACAGATAAAACCGAAGCCATCCCACAAGAGTACAGCATGTAATTTAGGTACAAAACTGACTGTGCTTCTTGATTAGGACCTAACCATAAAAGCAGAAGCCTAGAATGAGATCCTTAAATCTCCACAGCAAATCTCACTGGAATTTTAGTAAAATACTGGAAGTTTTATCTCCTGTGTCACCAAAATATCTTTTACTTACCTGAAAAAGCATGGATGATAAAGGTCTACTTCAAAACTGGTTTTGTAAAAATCTAAATAGATGTGACATGCTGATCTCTGGCCAGACTTTTAGTAGTCTGATCACGAATGCTGCTGTTTTGCAATTGCAATACTGAATAGATAAACAAAAGAAACGAGATACTCAGGCTACCGGCATGACTAGGACACTAACAGTCGTTGGAAGGTTCCTCCATTTGCCCTGCCATGGTTGTTGAGTGCAGTGTCTTCTTACAATAGTCTTCTATGACAATTAACTGTGACATTAATTTATTACTGTGAATTAATTTATCACACACTGAAGAAAAATAAATTTAAAAAGATGTATGCTGTAAGTATAATACAACCTTACACACCTCAGTTGAACATGCACAAACAGCACTGTAGGTCATATGTAACGGTACAGAATATTAATATTCAGGAAACTAGTAAAGCAATGCAGCCACTTTGCAGATTTATGTAACTAAAACCAAAATCAAAATCAAACCATTTCCAAGTCCAAAGACTTACTGGTCTCTCTTCAGAGGCTGATATTAACTAAGAAATCTAATCTGTGCTAGTGATTTCTGTCACATTGGCCTTCATCTTTTTAGTATATGCAGTAGATTTTGATCTATGTTCCAGGGGTGAAAAATTTTCATACTCTACTCTTAGTCCTCTGTTACAGTTAAATAAAACCTATTTGTGCTTTCTGCTAAGGCACAAAATCTCTCACCCAGCCCCCTCCAATTACCATGACACTAAAAGAAAATCCTTCCTGGTAACCGGCTGTACAATGTACAAAAATATATAGATATAAAAAAAAAATATCTGTATGGGAAGCTTGTAAAATGAATTTCATTCATAAAAACACCCCGCTTCTGGCTAGATGACTGGTTTGAAATCCCAGTGAGAGAAATTATCATTTTTAGTTTTGGGATGCCCTGATGCTACTTACTCTTTTAAAAATCTAATAGATTCACATGTTGAAATGTATTGAAATTTTAAAGCTTGTGAATGAAATAAGCAACGTGCTGTGCCTGTCAATATGAACTATTAAAGTCCCCAGAGTGTAAGAGAGTGGGAGAGTTTAAAAATTAATTCAGATCGTGCACCTGTTTGCAGGAATCCGTCTGTTGAATTAGCATTGTGTTTAATAAGTTTCTGTGACGCAGCTAATGTCCTTTTGTCTCCCTCAGTATAGTGTTAATTCTCACTCATCTGAAATTCAGGCAATATTACAAATTCCAAACCGATAATTAAAGTCTATAAATATGAACTGATTTGAATGAGACTGGCTTTACTCATTCAAGTTCTTTTTAAACTTTTCACATTTCTTTAATATGTCATCATCAATTCCTTTCACGTTAAGTCCAAATGATTACAGGATCCCAAAATGACCTGTTAATAGATTACATATCTAAATAACACTGAGAAAAATTAAATTTTGAACAAAAACTAATAGATAATAATGTATATTACCCACTGAAAAGAAATATAAATAGATTATCTGTTGTACAGAAAAAGCATGTTAAAATTACATTCTAAAAATTTCACTATTTTTAACCAGTTTTCCTGCACATCGAGTTAAACCTGTTGTTTCCAAACAACTCAATGAGCTACAGCAAAAGCCATCAGGAAGTGCTTCTTAATTGACTTCCACACATCTATTCACAGCCTTTCAGCTGAGAAGTAGTGATCTTCAGTATTTACGGAGCGCTCATCATTGCAGATAGCTGTGTGAAAATTATCAACACTGAGTGGAGTTCGATTGCACTGCAAGAAGAGATGACGTTCACGTGACTGAACAGAAAACTCCTCCTTTTCCCCATGTAAACTACAGAGTCTATAGGTCACAGAGATCTCTCTGTTTTAACAGATCAGAAGCCTTTTGGACAACATTTAGAAAACCAAAAAAAGGCCAAACTTTTTTTAGGGTTTTTTGTAGGATCTTATTCATTGGCACAGTATGCAGAGAGGGAACTTTCAGGCTCTATGTCAAGAAACAGAAGGAATTATTTCCTTGAACTGGATGATAGTTACCTGAGATAGCCCCAAGCTGTTGTAGGCAATCTTGACATACAAATCTAGTTATGTATTTTTCCAGCTATACCTTGAACTTGTAACTCTTGATAATATAAACTTAAAAAATATCTGATTGTTCTGTACCTGTTGTGGAGCTGGCTTGCTTGTTTGTTTTTTAGTTACATCCTTCACCCTTATCTCCCCATCAATCAGCAACACTAATAGACATTCTAACCTTTTGAGCAGTGGTAGGAAAGAGGAGAAGTCTAGCATTCTATAAACAGAAATGAAATTTTCCAATTTCAGGCTAGTCCAAATCTAGATTCACTGGGATTCTAGTTATCACCGAGACCTTAACACAAAACTTTGGAGTTCTAGAAAATCTGAAGCCATAGTACTCTATAACATGTGAAAGAAATATGGGCTATACATGACTTCTCAGATACTGACAACAGTAGAGAAAGAGACATAAATACTCACTCTCGTGGGCTAGATTTTTTTCTTGTTTTCTGGCTCCTCTACTAGGCAAAAAACCTGATCCTGTTCTGGAGAGATAATCATGCTTGTATAGAGGCTACAAAATCTAAAATGCAAGATTTTATTATTCTAATTAATATTTTATTTTTTAAAGAACTTGACATTTAACTAATAGGTCATAGATTTTTACTCTTGTCAAGTCCTGAATGAGTCAGGGGTGTTTTTGTGCTGTGCCACCAAGAGGATCCTGTAGCTGTGGTCTCTGGCACTTTAGCTCTGGCTTACCTCAATAACTTC